>SNQJ01S0013343.1:193531-225486 GCA_010110895.2 Picea sitchensis | reverse complement strand
CCGTGATGTTAAAGTCACCGGTTCGAAACCTGCGGGGACAAAAAATCCAACCATGTTAAGGGTTGGTGTGGCTCAGGCCGGGTGCAATCCCCGGGTGATTTTGATGGCTTAGATGCCCCTGAGTCATGGTTTCTCAAGCCACAGGTTAATCGCGTAGCCAACAGGTCCCGCACAAATTAACAAACAAAAAAAAACACATACACTTCGAGAGCTAGTCCGCACTTTATCAAATATCTAAGAAGAATATAATAAAATAACACATACTCATCCCCACTCTCCAAAACTATGCCGCTGAAAATAACTCCTTAAACTCCATACCGAATTGCAATGGAGAGAAATAAAAATATATGTTTCAATTAATTGGAAAAATATAAATTATTAAAAAAAAACATTGTATAAAATGGAATCATTTGGACGTCAACAAATCACTAATATAAATCAAAATAGCAACTCATGTCTATAGTCCCTATATTTTTTCTCTAATATTATCCCACCCCCATTTGGGAAAGGAATTACCGCACTCCCCTTGGGAAGGGACTAATAAAAGTTTAATTTAAATGATTATTGTTTGGATTTTGGAGTTATTTTTACCTTCATAAAAAAAACTTTTTGCAGCCAATTAGTGGAAGGGTATACAACTTAGAATACTATTTCCCTATATAAACTTCCTAAGCCCCACCTTTTAAAAATGGAAACTTCTACAATGTCAAATAGTTGTTAAAAGTCACTTCATTGAAGAGCGGACAACTCATCCCTTGATGTTGGTGTGTAGAAGTCTCCTTTTAAATACAAACAGAGACCATGAATCAAATTCTTTAGAACATCAAAAAAGTTGAATTGTTTAAGAATAACATTTTCAATTTTAAGAAAATATTTTAGTGAGAGGTAATTTATTTTAAGATTTTACTATAAAAGTTTATGGGTATACAACTTAAAATACTATTTCCTGATATAAACTTCCTAAGTTCCATCTTTTAAAAATGGCATCTACTACAATGTCAAAGAGTTGTTAAAAGTCACTTCATTGAAGAGGGGACAACTCATCTCTTGATGCTCGTGTGTAAGTCTCCTTTTACATACAAAAGGAGACCATGAATCAAATGCTTTAGAACATCAAAGAAATTGAATTGTTTAAGAACAACATTTTCAATTTTAAGAAAATCTTTTAGTTAGGGGTAATTTATTTTAAGATTTTACTATAGCTTTTTGAAGGTGGATAAAAGTTTATAGGTATACAAATTAAAATACTATTTTCCGATATAAACTTCTAAGTCCTATCTTTTAAAAATGGCAGCCACTACAATGTTAAAGAGTTGTTAAAAGTCATTTCATTGAAGAGGGGACAACTCATCCCTCAAAGAGTTGTTAAAAGTCACTTCATTGAAGAGGGGACAACTCATCCCTTGATGCTCGTGTGTAGAAGTCTCATTTTACATAAAAAAGGAGACCATGAATAATATGCTTTAGAACATCAAAGAAGTTGAATTGTTTAAGAACAACATTTTCAATTTTAAGAAAATCTTTTAGTTAGGGGTAATTTATTTTAAGATTTTATTATCGGTTTTTGAAGGTGGATAAAATTTTATGGATATACAACTTAAAATACTATTTCTCGATATAAAATTCCTAAGTCCCATCTTTTAAAAACGGTAGCTACTACAATGCCAAAGAGTTGTTAAAAGTCACTTCATTGAAGAGGGGACAAATCATCCCTTGATGCTGGTGTGTAGAAGTCTCCTTTTACAGAGAAAAAGAGATCATGAATCAAATGCTTTAGAACATCAAAGAAGTTGAATTGTTTAATAACAACATATTTAATTTTAAGAAAATATTTTAGTTGGAATAATTTATTTTAAGATTTTACTATCCGTTTTTAAATGTGGATAAAAGTTTATGGGTATACAACTTAAAATGCTATTTCTCTATATAAACTTCCAAAGTTCCACCTTTTAAAAATGGCAGCTACTACAATGTCAAAGAGTTGTTAAAAGTCACTTCATTGAAGAGGGGACGACTCACCCCTTGATGCTAGTGTGTAGAAGTCTCGTTTTACATACAAAAGGAGACCATGAATCAAATGCTTTACAACATCAAAGAAGTTAAATTGTTTAAGAATAGCATTTTCAATTTTAAGAAAATCTTTTCATTGAGGTAATTTATTTTAAGATTTTACTATGAGTTTTTGAAGGTGGGTACAAATTTATAATATTTAAGAAAAAATTTAGTTGGTGTAATTTATTTTAAAATTTTAGTATGGATTTTTGAAAGTGAATAAAAGTTTATAATATTTAAATTATTAATTTTTTTTTTAAATCTAAAATAATTAGTTAATGATTAATAAAGAAATAGATTTTTATAAAAGTTAAATGTTTTTAGATCTTGTTTAATTAAAATCTGCTCACACACTATTTTAAGTAATATTCCATCATAAAAATATGAAAATGAAAATGCAACAAACTCTAAATATATTGCAAATTAACTTAATTACAAGTAATTTTAAATAATAACAAATCCAACTCAAAACTGAATTTCAAAACTTAATTACAATTTTAAATAATATATATGACAAATCCAACTCAGTTACAATCAATTTTAGATGATATTATAAGAAGCATAAATAATATACGAAGGAAAGCCAGCCTAAATAGTATATAAAAAGAAAGCTAAAAACTAAATAATAAAACCATACTTTTAAATAATATCTATCTTTATCCATACATAAAATAGATAGATTAAAACCCAATACTAATTAGATTATAAACCGCCAAGAGGTGGACGGAAGAAGTTGGAAGGAGTTGACTCGAAGGAGGTAGTGTGTCCAAAACGTAAACATATAAACATGTAAACTGATATAGTTATAATAGTGAGAAAGTTAGTGATTGAAATCACAACCATTGATTTATTGGGACTACTAAGAATATTCCATCAATATTTAATCTTGTCCATATTAAGAATATTCCATCAATATTAAAACTGCTTTGCCCGCCACACTGATTCCATCCAGGCCGATGTAGCGGAAGGTTGCGAATTTATTGTTTGGAATGAGAGGGGTGACACTGAAACCAGTTTCAATGGAAGTAGACAGTCCCAAGAATAAAGGGCTGACCTGTGAAGCATTATCAATGGGTCCCAAACAATAGGAAAAGACGTTGTTAATGGAAGACCCAATCTGGGAAATCAGAGAAAGAGGCCCTCCTCCCATACCAATCATACCGTCTTGAAAGGCCAGAGCACCTTGGTGGGCAAGACTACATCCGAATGCAATTTGTGGAAAAAATACCTGCGTGGAATTTAACGTCGCAAGGATGAATGTATCGTAAGCTAAGATTCCAGCGGTATTGGAAGAATCTGAATACTTATATTGGTAGACACAATTTTGCAGGTTATCGCAGCTATGAACGCCCAGAGCTGAACAAGCAGGGCTAGAGCAAGACGCGTTCGTGTAATTCAAGGAGTGCGCAGGATTATATTAAGAAGGCGGTCTGCACTTTGTCCAGATCAAGTCGCTGCCCGTGTCGACTATTAAATTTAACGTTGATCGATTCGGGGATCCTATTCTGATCTGCATAAAAAATTCAACGTCTTGAACGCTAATGGGATTGAAGTTAATCCCCGACTTGAGATATTGTTGGAACCTGCGCAGCCTGTTGTCACTTCGTTGAATAGCTCGGCGGAGTCGTTCAGCATTTGAAAGGTTCTGGGCGTCCAAAAACGGGGAATTAGGGGAGTCTCTGCGTATGAGATCTACTCTGAATGCTTCATTGTTGTTTTCTCTGGCAGGTGCCTTCGTCTTGGCGTTTTCTTGGTTGCCGCCGCAGGATCCTTCATATGAAAACACATATAAAGCAATAATTGTTATTAACATAACACGCGGTCCTGCCATTGTACTGAACTTGTATTGTCTAGATTCTAGAACCTTAATCAGACGCCCTTAACTTATTGCAAACTATTAGATATATATAGAAACGGATATATATGTTTTGCAATCCGTATTTTTGTCATCTTCATACCCAACCAACTCCAAATGGAACAGTCTTCCCACCGTTTCAGCCTGACTCATATGGATCCATAAATATTTAATACCCTTATTTTGTGATCACCGAAGGTCGTCAAATATTATTTTCGTAACGATATCGAGAGGAAAGAGCAGAGCCGGTTAACGATAAGGAGAGAAAAGAGCCTGCTACAATCACTGAATTCGTATCTTTCCCTTTCCGCTCGCAAAGAACATGAACTATATCGTTTTGTTTTTTTAAATAACGAGTTTTCCGTCAGTTATTATAAGGGATTGGGAATCGTATTTATAACATGTTTTTTGGTTTAGGTTTTCATAGGTAGAAGACGTCTCACACTTTTCTTTGTGGGTTAATTCAAAATGGTAAGTTACCAACATTCTCACTCGGTGTATGAGATTGGGATTTGATTTTTTATTCATTTAAAAATTTCAAAATATTGTTTTTATTAGGTTTTAATATTGTAATATTGTACCTATTAGCAAGTTTTCTAGATTGAATCCCCTTAAGTTAGGTGTATTTATCTGTTCCTACTCAGGATCCAGAGGGTGGCTTTTGACCTAGTGATTGAGTACTTCCAACATAGACATACCTGGGTCCTTTTGCCTTCTCTGCCTTTGCAGTTATGAGGGGGCATTAATGGCCATGAGCAGTGCCTTGGGGCGTTTCATTGCACTAGATACTTCATCTAAAGATGGGAAAAATCTTAGTGGAATTAGATATTCATGAGGGTCTTCATGAGGTTTTGGACATTGAATTGAGAGGACGTCATCATAAACAAAATTTAGACTACCAGGGCATCCCCTTTACGTGCAGTTGGTGTCATTGTACATGTCATCTCTGAAGGGATTGCAATGGTAAGGTGTGCGAGGATAAGTCTGAAGATACTTTGTTACAGGAAGATCCCCCAGACTATATGATAAAAGTGGGTTCTCTGGGTGAGATTCATTCCCACTTCCCCCCAGTGACGGACACCCCTTTAGAGTATTTGAACACTTTAACGAGTAAGTTACGTTTCTTCTGCCCTTCACTCTTTTCTTCCTTAACTTTTTGGGAAAATGAATCTTTGGAAAAATTAGATTGGCTATCACATTATACTTCTGGTGACTTAGGTGGTTCGGGAAAGATTTTTTCCCCATCAGTTCTTGATGGGGTTTCTCAACTTTCTACACTAAAGGAGGGTCAGAATTTCGGTTTAGACCCTACTATTACTTTGGTCTCTAGCCCTACTATCCCTGCTCACTTACCCACCGCTTCTACCTCTCCTCCCTTAAACCCTTTTCTTACTACGAGGCAACCTGATTCCTTTCCCTCTTCTCCTCGGCTAGAACACTCTTCATCAACCTTACTACCTGGCCTCAGAGAACCTATGGAGGAAACAAGCGACCTCAATCAGGTTCATGATTCTTTGATACCTTTTATCAAGGAAAACAAGGATGTTGCGAAACTCACCACCTATATGGGGAAGAGGATACTTGAGCCGGGGGGATTATCCGAAGCTACTAGTTCTAAAATTTCCTCGGGTAGGGAAGGGAAAAGTTTTTCTTGGTCAAGGGTTATAGATGTAGAAATCTCTCCTATAAAAACCCGAAGTTGTCGAAAAAACTTTCTCATCCTGTAGAAAAGACATCAGAGACTACTCATATTATCTCTGAGACTAACCCTTCAACCAATGAATTTGGGCTTGATAGAGCAATGAAATCCCTGGTGAGGTCAAAGTAATGTTATTGCTCTCCCTGAATGTTAGAGGGATCGGGGGCACTCTCAAAGCTGCTTCCTTCAGAAGATTGTTGGATGTTACAAGACCTAAGATTGTTTTTCTACAAGAAACCCTAGTTTTTGCCCAGAAAGATAGGGATTTTTTCTCCTTCTTTCGTTCGTCTTGGGCTTTTTGCTATGTTGACTTGTTGGGCACTACTGGCGGCTTGCTTGTCGCATGGGATCCTATTTTTATTTTTGTTTACCGTTTCTCACTGTGGGGGACATTCTAGTAACAGGGAAAAGTCGTTTAAACAATCGGGAGCTAGCCATGCTAAATGTCTATGGTCCATGCATGACCTGGAAAACTTTCTGGAAATCTGTGGAAGACAGTGGCCTTTTGACTGTCAAAAACTTGATCATGGCAGGCGATTTTAATCTTATCCTCAACTGAGAAGAAGCTTGGGGAGGGGCTTATAATGGAAATGTTGATTATTTTAGAGACCTTTTTTCATCTAATAACCTTATAGATGTCAAGCCTTCAAAGGTTGTGCCTACCTGGAGAAATTAACGTTGAGGTCAGTAGGCGATCACAAGATGACTTCACAACGTATTGATTTCTGAAGACATACTAAATGAAGTTAGCTTGTATCGATCATGGGCTGAGATGCCTTTCATCTCTGATCATGCACCCATCTGTTTGTAGTTGGAAACCCCGCCAGATTATAAGAGCTCTCCTTTTAAATTTAATACTCAGTGGTTCGAAGAAAAGGAATTTGTGCATATCGTATTTAAGGTATGGAAAGAGCCTAGCTTTCAAACCGAATAGAGCGCCAAAAAGAGGATGGTTCTGGAACTTCAAAGTTTAAAAAATTTGACAAAGAGTTGGTACAAAAATAAGGTGAAAATAAGCAAAGGAAGGCTGCTAGAGCTGGAAGCAGAGATCAAAGTTGTCCTCTTATCTTTGTTCGAAGACCAAACAAATCAAGGCACCGATTCATTGCTTAGGCAACTTGAATTGGAAAGGAATAAAATTCTTCAATAGGAGGAAGACCACTGGAGATTACGTAGTAGGGCCCTGTGGACGACCAGCGGAGACAAAAATACTAAATACTTTCGTAATTTGGCTTCACACAACAGAGCCAAAAAATTTATTTGGGATATCAAAGGAGCTAATGGGGCTGGTGTTATTGATCAAGACTCATTGAAGAAAGAAGTATTTTATGATTTCAAGAAATTTTACAAAGAAACAAATTGTACAAATATTGTTGGGCAATGCAAGCTGGTCGATTTTTTCCCACAAATGATTGAAGAGGCATAATCCAACTCTTTATACAATTCGGTTACTTTGGCGGAGCTGTAGTCGGTGCTCTTTCATTTTAAAAATGAAATGGTTGAAGAATCGACAGGAAATGGACAACCAAGTTCTTCATCTTTTTTTTCGATTTAGCTGGGGAGGACCTACTAGCGATTGTTGAAGAATTGAGAAAACTGGGAACTATCATGGGTGGCATAAATTCCACCTTTATGGAACTGATACCAAAGGTGAATAAACCTATTACCTTTGATGATTATTGACAAATTTCTCTTTGCAACCTTTGTTATAAGGTTATTTCCAAAATTATCGCCAATCGGATTAAGCCCTTTTTCTCAAGGGAAATATCCATTGAACAGATGGGATTTCTGGAAGGCAGGCGTATACAAGATGCAGTTGGAGTTGCTCATGAAAGCCTCCATAGTATAAAAAATAATAATTTAAAATCCCTTGTTTTAAAATTAGATCTGAGGAAAGATTATGATTGTCTTGACTGGGAATTCCTTAGACCGATCCTGCACAAAGTTGATTTGGGGATCCATATGACCAATTGGATAATGTCATGTGTCACATCTCCTGCCTTTGTATTTCTTATTAATGGGAAGGCCACAGATGTTTTCAGAAATGCAAGGGGTGTCAAACAAGGATGTCCATTATCACCCCTCCTTTTCGTTCTCGTGACAGAAGGTCTCAACCTATTATTGAAGCACAGTTTTGAGGGAGGAAACATCTCAAGGATAAAAGTGTCCCGATTGACGAGAATTCTTCGCCTACTATTTGTGGACAATGTCCTCATCTTATCTAAGGCTAGCATGGTTTAATGGAAACTAATTTTGATTCTTATCAATGATTTTTTCCAAGCATTGGGAATAGCAGTAAATTAGATTAAATCTACATTCCATTATTAAGGGCTCTCGGATATGGACCTGCCACTTTTCAAATCTATTATACCCTTTACTTTTAATGAGCTCGCTCTAGGATTCCATTACTTGGGGTACTTTCTAAAGATAGGAGCTCAGCAAACAACCGATTGGGATTGGTTCGTCACTAGAGTATCAAATAAAATTAATTTATGGAGCAACAGGTGCTTGTCTTTAGGGGAGAGATTCATCCTGATTAAAGTTGTTTTGGAAGGACAATCGGTGTTCTGGATGTCCTTGGAAGCTCTTCCTCAAACAATATTAAATAGGATAAGGAAACTAATGTTTCATTTCCTGTGGAATGGTCACTTGGAAGCCCAAAAATTCCACCTCTGTAGATGTGAGTTACTATCTAGACCAAAAAAAAATGGGGGCTGGGGATTCCGCAATCTCCCTCTTTTCAACTTGGATTTGAATGCTTCCACTCTCTGGAGGGTACTAATGCAATCCATTTTATGGCATAAGGTTATTAAGGGAAATATCGTCATAATGTTACTCTCTTAAACTGGATCAAATAACCTACTCATCGCAACAATGCAGCTTCGATAATGTGGAATAGCCTATGTTGCGCTTTCCATGTTATCATTCAATGGCTATGTTGGTGCCCTGCTAATGGCCACTTAATCTCTATAGGCCATGACAGAATTTTGGGGTTGGATGATTGAGATTTCCTCTCCGAGGATCTCATTACCTTACTAAACAGAAAGAAGGTGAATTCTCTGGCACAAGAATTGTCAACAAGATAACCCCTATCTTATGCAGACATCTGGAAAAGTAGTGACGATTTGGACTTGAGAGGAGATCATGCTAATTTCTGGAACATTTACAAAAAGGAGCCAAGGCTAGCGGGGACTACACTTATTGAAGGGTTGGAGGATCAATTGCGTTGGAATGGAGGAGACGATTCAGATAGACTAACAATCAAGAATTTCTATAACGTAATCATTTCTACTCAGGAGCTACCATTAAGGAGAGGGTGGTAGATTCAGATGTGGAAATGGAGAATCCAACAAAAAATAATTATGTTCTTTTGGCTGGCAATAGAGAACAAAATTTTAACGTCGGACATCCTGCAATCTAAGGGATGGAAGGGCCCGGGATTATGCATCCTGTGCAGAGAATCCACTAAAGATAACAAACATTTATTCATACACTATCGTTTTACTCAAGTCGCCTGGACATTTTGCTTAAAAAACTTGAATTCAGAGTGGTCTTGGGGCAGTCAAAACATAGCCGAATGTATCATCTCTTGGGTACTGAACAAATATGCATCAAAAACATTTCTTGTGCTATTGAGCTAGTACATTTGGAAAGCTTGGAATGAAGCTCTTTTTGAAGGGAAGATCGCTTCTCCAAGTTTCTTTGCATATAGGAATTTAATTGATCTAAATAACAATCAAACCTTATTTAATCCACAAGCCTTAATGTTGAGCCCTATTATACAGTGGATTGGATTCACTTTGGATTTATTTTATGGGTATTCCATAGCAGGGGGATCAAACTGCGGGGAAGGGGGATCATTGAAGAGATTAAATGAACAAGATGTAAGATGGTTTATTAGTTGTGGAGAAGGCTCTGATACAAAAGCTGAATTAATGGGAGCATGGGCTGCAATGACTATTGGAAATATCCTAGGTTTTCACCATATCSAGATGTTGGAGGATTCCAAAGTGGTTATAGATTGGCTGGGGGGGAAATGCCAACTCCAAGCTACCMAAATAGAAGGATGGAAACGCAGAACTCGGATCTTGGCGCAATMTTTCCAAGACATTTGATTTCAACATATCTATCAATAATCTAATGTGGAGTCAGATAGATTATCCAAACAAGAATTATTAGCTCCAAAAGGAAGACTATCATATTAATATTTGGATGGTGTGAGTGAAGGACCACATCATTTTCTGGAAATTTACTAAAAGGCGATTTATTGTTTGCTTTCTTTTTGTATGATTTTATGGGATGTACCTTTGAAATTTGCTTCAGGTACAATGATATTTCATTTTCTTGTATTTTTTGGAGGGGGATGTTGTGCTCATAACTAATGTAATCAACTTCTAATACCATTATGCTTGAGCATTTTAAAATTATAGCTCTGGCGGCCCTAAAATTATTTCTGTGAGATGATGTAAAAATTATATTCTTAATATAATTTGAGAGAATTTTCTTATTGAAAAAAAACGTGCACTTATCTATGTTTGAAATTGAATTCTCTTAATTAGGGTTTTTGTTTATCACTGAGCGAGCATGATGGAAAATGAGCAATTAGCTTTCCAATCATCTTTTTTTTTCTACTAATGAGCAAGCATGTTCGGAAATAAACAATGTAAAGGTCCAATCTCTTATCTCACTACTAAGTGCCAAGAAATAATATTTTTTATTCTATTAAGGGAATATGTGATGAGTTATATTTAGATGCATTCAGTAATGGAAATCTTTTGATATTATTGTTTAAGTGATTCCTACAAATCTTTCCCATATTCAAAGTATCCAACTCTTATGTTTTGTTAGTATGGCTCATGCCACTACCAACCCCAGGTTTGTTCTCAAGGAATTGTCAAAATTGAATTTGAACCATACTTTAGTTTCTAGTGAATATCATTATTGTGTTTTGATTGTTTTGTGTTCCCAAAATTAAAGATTTAATACAAAAATATTTCATGACTTTGTCTTCCTCCTCGATGTAGATAGGAACAAAGGGGATATACTTTAGGATTTACCTAAAAATCATTTTGAATCTTTCATACTTACTAAAACCTAAGTATTTCCTCCTTAAAAATTCTTTAGATTATGTATTTTCAAAAGGGCCAAATAATGAAGCATGGGAAATATTCAAAATGTTTGTAGTGATGGAGCTTCCAATGGCCCTTTCCCCAATTAGGAAAAACACAATCTATATTCTCATCATTTGAGGACATTACTTCACTTAAGTTATGCCAATGATACCATACTTATTTTAAGAAGTCACATATTATTAAGATGTAATTGTTATCTTCTCATGCTTTAAAACACAACTTGAACATTTTGTGGGTGGTTGTACACCTCTATACACGAGTTGTTCTTTTTGTAGGATTCCCCACTATTAAACCCATAAAAATTTAAAATATTTGATACCATTAAGCTAAATGAATGTAACAACATTTCAAAAAACATCAATGCAACTAATTATACTCAGAGTAAACACAAAGTACTACATAGAAAATAAATCATAAATAAAAGTAACACACAAAGATAAAACACTTATATTTCAGTAACAATTATGCAACCAGCTCCAAAAAATAAAGATTCCACCCAACCATAGACTTGTTGCTCCAAATATCAATAAAAAGTCAARGAATCCACAAGAGAGGGTGACTGTTCATTTTCCACTCACAACCCAAATGTCCCCACAACCAACTATTTTTTCCAATAGCTATCTGAATCCTCCATCTCTCTCCATCTCAACTTTTTCAACCCAAGGRATGTGATCCCCCTTCACTGCACACAATATCTCAATCATTCCCACCTCATTGGAAGGCTCTACCATAGGTCAAGAATCTCTCTTGTTGGGGGCTCCATCGATGTCAGGTGCAAGAAAAAATGCACAACAGTAGTATCACTATTGGTAATGTAATTTCTCATAGTCTCACTTAATAGGCCTAACAAATTGATTCTTCATGAACTCTACAGCTGGAAAATAACTACCACGCATGTGCACTATGGTTTCCTTCAAGCTTCTATGCTCTCCTCTCATTTTCTATCCAAAAACTGGTTGTAGAAACTATCCCCCCTTTTCCATATGAATTTACCTTTTTCCCCAAGCAAGTTGACCCCCACTCTCCTCAATTTTCACTGCACTTTAGCCACATGTTGTCAATAACTAAGGGATGTGACTTTCCGCACCCACCCTCTTAGATGTATTAAATAAATAGCATCTCATACACTCAAGGAAAAAAATAGAGGGTTCATTGAAAAACAATTGTTGGGCGAATTATATAACACTGATTCAATACATTAATTATCGAATCCGCATTTGTAGGCTTATGAAGCACTAGGAAAAATATATGAAGAACAATCTGAGAGACGTACCATGGTAATAAACTATGAAATAAATCCAATCTAATTGTTGATCTGACAGTAGACATGCTAAGGTCAAATTGCAGGTTGGATATATGCTTTTATACCCAATATTACCCTGTTGGATCCACTTTGTTAGTCATATTGACAACCATTAATCCTGAAACAAGAGAAACATATTAAAAACACTAATACATGTGATCAACCTAATTATTACGGGCAACTTGTCAATCAATGAAGTGTAGCAATGGTTAATTACAACGATCTACATCTTTGGGCAATTCTTATCCATAGAATCACAGGACAATATGTCAACAATCAAGTCAGAAGCCTCTTGGTCACACGCATTAGTTGAACTACAACACACATGGAATTGCAGCATCAATAAACTAAACCTCTCTACAAGACTCCATGAAACTACGTACTTGAATTGAACTAAAATACTTGATTACAATAACATAATTACAATTAAATCTAATGCAAAAAAATAAATAAAACAACTAGGCCGATACTTCAATTATAAAATTAGAAACTCATAAATTAATGGCGCATAAACTAATATTTATATTTAGAAAGTAACATATTACATGGGTGCTTGACCATAGTGCAATTTTCCTCTTTAAGGCTATATCAATCTATCAAATATTATGTCTCAGATTTATTTCATTTGATATTTATACAAGAAATTCAAATTAAATACAAACGACCCTTAACTTACAATCCTATGTAATCCACTAAAGATAGTCTAAACATTAGATTTTTAGTTTCAGACAAACTAATTGAACCAATAGATCTCATAAAAGTAAATATGTTACGATTTCATGAAAGAAGGAATAAAATCATAACCATCTCATACATGCTACAGGAATATATTGGATTGTTGACCAAAAATAATGCTTCTACATTTCAAGTGTAGCCAATTTAGATAGTGGATATCCATGAGTACTCTATTTTCTCTAGTTATCGCTAAATTGTATGGAATGGGTGGAAAATATATTAACCATCAAAACGACTACAAAACCTGTTCAATAGAGTACAAAAATGTTCTTGTAATATCATTATCTTGATTAATTAACATATTTCATTCATTAACCAAGGAAAAATGAAATATTTAGGATTAAATCATTACCTTTGAACCAAGAATGAATTTTGGAGACAAAATGGTGAAATATATATCATTATAGGGTAATAAGGTGGAAAATGGAAAGGTAAATAACAATATAAGGTCCTTTCTATTGTAACAAAACATGTCAAAACTAGGACCCTACATCTCCCCCATGCCTGAGGAGTTGCAAGTCCTCATGCAAAATTGGTCCTTCAATCACCCTCCAAAAATGATTTCCAAAATTGTTGATACATTATGAGTTCTATTTTAGGTCTGAATGGTCTCATGATAAGCTACATTTAACCATTCAAGTATAGCCTTGATCCTTTGATTATGTAGGTGAAGCGTGTGGGCCTCCTTGTACCATCATTGGTACCTCCTTAGTGAACTCTTGATTTCCTTTTGCAAACGAGAAATTTCCTCTTGGAACCTGACACTAGAATCTTTCAATAGTAAGTTCTCACTTTTAACGAACTCTTCTACAACTGACATCTCCATGAATTGTCTCTTTAATATAGCAAGTGTCTTTCCCTTTCATGCTAATATGTCAATACCAATTAATTTATCCATTGGGTTTTCTCCTACACTTCCATTGGTGGGTAGACTACCTGATTGGATTTCCTCAATGATATTCACAATTTTGGGCTCACCATGCAATTTGTTATTCTCTATAGACTACTCATGCACAATTTTTCTTTCATCAAGAGTTTTTGAACACTTTTTCTTGGGAGGGGTCTCAAGTATTACCTCATTCTCTATGGTTTTCTGAGGTTGACTTGACTCTCCATCAAGTCTCGCGGCCTAACTCCTAGTCATTCTTGGTGGACTAGGTGTCACTAAGACTCCCCTATTTCTTGGAGATCTTGGATTCTTTAATATTGATATGACCTGAAGTTATTCAACCTCTACCTCGAGCTCGGGGTCATCTTCATTTATACCTGACTCCCCTTTTTCTTCCTCGAGTTCCTAGACCTCTTTATGTTCTTTCTCATATTCCTCATACTTATCTTGATATGATTCAATATTCTCTTAAACCTATTCATATTATTTCCCTTTACCTTAAGGCTCAAGTTCCATTTTTTCTTCTTGAGCTTAACCAAATTGGTTTCGGGCTATGATATCCTCCCATGTGTCATTTTTCTTTCTGATTTCCTCCAAAATTAATAGTTCATAAGATCGTGGTGATGTAAATTCCATTCCATAGTTCTAGTGTACACTTTCCTTTATGTTTTGGTCGTTATTTTGGTCAACGATTTCCATGAAAAGTAAGGAAGGTTAAGCCTTTGTCCCTTAAAAGGAAATTATATATGGATATGATAAATAAACGTTAGGCTAAAACAATCTTCACCTGTAATATACTTTTGTAGCATGATTAACTTATATTTCAATACCTCCTTTTGAATAGGCATCATGTTGTCCCCTTCGACCACTATGTCTTCATGCTAGTCATCTTCAAGAATCGATCCCAAACCTATTTTTCTACCTACCTTCTCTTCAAAAATCATTCACCGTCTTGAGGGAGATCTATTTCATGTTAAATTGATGACAAAATCCCACCTTCAACCCACAATCATAGAGTTTTCAACACTCTGTTGTATTCAATATTCGGTCTACTTGTCTGGCCTAGGATCAACACAAATAAGCATTAAAATGGTTTATTTCTACAATGCTAAATTATGCTATGTCATATAAAACTCTGCACATAACATCATTATGCATATATATGTTTGCGTAGAAGTACTTATCAACAATACTGACGAAATATGTCACAGACAGTTCTGAACTAAAATCAACACACAATACTAGTGTGTCGCATAATACTTTGCATGTGTAATTCAATGACGATATCGACTTGTCCTAGACTTTTACCTTATGGTTTACTATGCCAAATAATGATTGTATATTCTTGTGAATAAAAATACTCAACAAACATTCTTTTAAACATAGTTTTAAACCTGGATCGAATTAACTATGATAGTCTTTCCTCCAATCATAGAGCCTCGTCACTCTACCAAGACAAATTATACATGTAGTTTAATAATTTAAACAGACAAAGGGACAAGATGCAAACACATAGTAAGAAAAAATGAAAATGTACGGTGTGAAAACATCACACACTCACTTCTTTATTAATATCAATGAAGGAATAATTTTACACATGAATGCTCATTCCTTGTCGGTCTCTTGGACATGTACGATCCACACTTTTACATATTCGATATCATACACTCGCTAAATTGTGATTCTTAAAAAATATTCAATATCTCTTGAGTCCTCAGATAGATTAGAAACAACAAAATCCTGAGTTATATAAACAATTGACTAAACTGAAGATTTTTTCCTGATATTGAGCAATATACTTAACACCTATGACAATAATTCAACACTCAAAAAATAAACTCAACGAAAATGTATACTATAGACATTTCACAATTATTACAACAATAATAAAATAAATTAGGGAACCAAATCCCTTCGTAAATGTCTTTGACCCTAGAGGTCAATTTTGAGATTTACTATCACATTCTCCTACATCAAACTTCAGGGGAAGAAGATAACTATTCATGAGGTCATCAAGATCTGAACCATACTCAGAAATATCTGCAATTATCATCCAAGTAGTATCTTTTGTTGTTCGACCTTTCCATTAGACCAAGTACTGGAAATATTATTTTCCTTTGTTTTTCCTTAACACCTGTGTATCCAATACTTCCTCTATTCCCTTTTGTGTTTCTCTAGGTAGTTGTTCTTTCCATTCCACAGTATCGTCTTTATTACGTATAGGTTCATATGCTGAAACATCCTCTGCCTCCTTGAAGGGATACAAATATGAAACATTAAATATTGGAGAAATTCCAACACTGCTAGGAAGTTTTGTTTCATATACATTAGAAGAAAATTTCCCTAAAATTTTACATGGCCTAATCTTTTTAATATTTAGCTTCTTATAAGTCCCTACAGGAAACCTCTCTTTAGTCAAATACGCCATGACCAAATCACCAACTTCAAAAATCATCGGTCTTCTCTTCATATTTACTCGTTGCGTGTACTTGTGGTTGTTGTCTTGCAATTTATGTTTGACCTTTTCCTACAACTCTTGTATACTTACTGCAAAATCCTCACCATCGACACTTCACAATTATTGTTTTCCCAAATTCCTTAATTCATACATTCCCATGGGATGCATTCCATATAAAATATAAAATGTACGCTTCCTTGTACTTCTATTTGGTGAGTCATTATATGCAAACTCATCTTGAGAAAGAATTTGATCCCATTGCTTAGATTTCTCATTCACAATACTTCTCAAAAGATATCCCAGACTTCTATTTACTACATCTGTTTTTCCATCAGTATATGGATGATAAGATGAGATAAAACTGATATTAGTGCCAAGATTTTTCCATAAGTTTCTCCAAAAGTTTCCCACAAATATAGTGTCTATGTCAGAAGCTATACTTTTGGGTAAACCGTGGAACCTTACAACCTCTTTAGAGAACAAATTTAAATCTATCGAGCACAACATATATTGAATGATTACCTCATTATGTTCTTAGTAATCCCAAAAATAAATCCATACCAATTGCATCCCATGGCCCTCCTGTAATGGGTAGTGGCTGATCCAACCCTATATTTTGACTCCTCCCTTTATCATGCTGACAAATTCTACACTTCTCCACAAACTTCTTCACTTGATTATGCATACCTATCTAATAGTAAAAAGAGTTCACTTGAGAAAAGGTTAAATGATTGCATACCTATCAATAGTAAAAAGAATTCTGCATACCTATCCAATAGTAATAAAATTTTAGTATGGATTTTTGAAAGTGAATAAAAATTTATAATATTTAAGTTATTGATATATTTTATTTTATTTTAAATCTAAAATAATTAGTTGATGATTAATAAAAAAATATTTTTTTATAAAAGTTAAATGTTGTTAGATCTTGTTTAATTAAAATCTGCTCACACACCATTTTAAGTAATATTCCATCATAAAAATAAAATATGAAAATGAAAATGCAACAAACTAAATATATTGCAAATAAACTTAAATACAAGTAATTTTAAATAATATATATGACAAATCCAACTCAATTAAAAGTAATTTTAGATAATATATATGACAAATCCAGCTCATTACAATCAAATTTAGATGATATTATAAGAAGCATAAATAATATACAAAGGAAAGCCAGCCTAAATAGCATATAAAAAGAAAGCTAAAAACTAAATAATAAAACCATACTTTTAAATGATATTTATCTTTATCCATACATTAAAAAAGACAGATTAAAACCGAATACTAATTAGATTACATTTTAACCAAAAATTAACATCTTTATAATTACGCCAAAGGCGTACACCTATTGATAATGGGCAGATTTAATAGGGTTTAGTGCTTAATAAGTTTTCTATGGACAGGATTAAATATGGCTGGAATATTCTTAGTAGTCACACAAAATAAATGGCTGTGATTTCAATCATTAACTTCCTTGCTATTATAAAGATATCAGTTTATGTGTTTACTTTTTGGCTTCGGAATATTCTTAGTAGTCACGTTAAAATGGCTGCGGATTTCAATCATTAACTTCGCGTAAAGATATCAGTTTATGTGTTTACTTTTTACATTTACCCAATCATTTTTAAAAATTACTTTGATAATAAGGGATTATGATTAGGTAAGTGATTAACAGAAATTAAAATATTAACACCAAATAAATGAAACCCGAATAAAGTCCGATTTGTTAATTGATGTAATAAACTTAATATATTTTTAAAGATTCATTTTATCTTCTCAACCTTTTGGCGTTCAACAGCAGCTATTTTGCTGCTGTGCTATTTTGCTGCTTGTGCAGCTGGCTTTGTTGCTGTGTTAGCGTTAGCTATTTCTTGAACTTAAAAAATAGTCTGATTTACTATTTTTAATGTAAAAAATATCCATTTACCATTTTTTAATGTATATAATGCAGAAAGGGAGCACTCGCTGTAACCGTAAACAGAAGGACAAAATATCTAAAGTTCTGCTAGTTGGAGGAACACTACAACAGAAAAGAGATTGCTATATTCAATTTATCCCGACACAACAATATAACACGTATGGCAGTTGCAGCGATTCCTGAGGTTGCTAAATCGAGATTTAATGGAGTCTAGAGAGAATCACAGTTAGCGGGAGCAAAATAGAGGTTGCTGTGACCTAGATCGTAAACAATGTGGAAATTCTGCTGCTGAAAATTTCCAAATATCGATGCTGCACCTGGAAACCCTGCAGATTTGAAAGACCCTGCAGATTTGAAAGCAAGGCAGAGTAAGCCACTCGTAATTTGATTGGTGATAAAGGAATTTTCCGGGGGCAGAACATATGTTGCGCCTCCTGCAAACTGAAAAGCAATAACCGGAATTTTGACGAGAGACTTATCTTTGTAACATAGATCAAATCCCGTAAAATAAACTGAATCTGGAAAAGGCGAAGCTGGAATGCTGGACTGGACAGCCATTAGAAAAGACGTGTATGCCGGCTCTACCAAATATGTTACAGTAGATCCAGAATCAATTATAAAACCTCCTGTTCCATCGGACTGAATGTCGAATGTGCCCTTCGGATAAGAGACTGCTTTGCCCGCCACACTGATTCCATCCAGGCCGATGTAGCGGAAGGTTGCGAATTTATTGTTTGGGATGAGAGGGGTGACACTGAAACCAGTTTCAATGGAAGTAGACAGTCCCAAGAATAAAGGGCTGACCTGTGAAGAATTATCAATGGGTCCCAAACAATAGGAAAAGATGTTGTTGATGGAAGACCCAATCTGGGAAATCAGAGAAAGAGGCCCTCCTCCCACACCAATCATACTGTCTTGAAAGGCCAGAGCACCTTGGTGGGCAAGACTACATCCGAACGCAATTTGTGGAAAAAATATCTGCGTAACAAATGCAAGGATGAATGTATCGTAAGCTAAGATTCCAGTGCTATTGGAAGAATCTGAATACTTATATTGGTAGACACAATTTTGCAGGTTATCGCAGCGATGCACTCCCAGAGCTGAACAAGCAGGGCTAGAGCAAGACGCGTTCGTGTAATTCAAGGAGTACGCAGGATTATATTTTGATGAAGGCGCTCTGCACTTTGTCCAGATCAAGTCGCTGCCCGTGTTGACTATTAAATTCAACGTTGATGGATTCGGGGATCCTATTCTGATCTGCATAAAAAATTCACCGTCTTGAACGCCAATGGGATTGAAGTTAATCCCCGACTTGAGATATTGTTGGAGCCTGCGCAGCCTGTTGTCACTTCGTTGAATTGCTCGGCGGAGTCGTTCAGCATTTGAAAGGTTCTGGGCGTCCAAAAACGGGGAATTAGGGGAGTCTCTGCGTAAGAGATCTACTCTGAATGCTTCAATATTGTTTTCTCTGGCAGGTGCCTTCGTCTCGGCGTTTTCTTGGTTGCCGCAGCAAGATCCCTCATATGAAAACACATATAAAGCAATGATTGTTATTAACATAAGACGCGGTCCTGCCATTGTACTGAACTTGTATTTTCTAGATTCTAGAACCTTAATCAGACGCCCTTAGCTTATTGCAAACTATTAGATATATATATAAACGGATATATATGGTTTTGCAATCCGTGTTTTTGTCATCTTAATACGCAACCAACTCCAAATGGAACGGTCTTCCCACTGTTTCAGCCTGACTCATATGGATCCATAAATATTTAGTACCCTTATTTTTCGTAACGATATCGAGAGGAAAGAGCTCGTTACAGTCGCTGAGTTAATATTTATTTCATATTGATCTAACCGATAGTGGACAAATATTTTTTTCCTCGGGATAGGGAGACAAAAGAGCCTGCTACAATCACTGAATTCGTATCTTTCCCTTTCCGCCCGCAAAGAACATGAAATATATCGTTTTGTTTTTTTAAATAACGAGTTTTCCGTCGGTTATTATAAGGGATTGGGATTCGTATTTATAACATTTTTTTTGGTTTAGGTTTTCATAGGGAGAAGACGTCTCAGACTTTTCTTTGTGGGTTAATCCAAAATGGTAAGTTACCAACATTCTCCGTCGTATTTATAACATTTTTTTTGGTTTAGGTTTTCACAGGTAGAAGACGTCTCAGATTTTTCTTTGTGGGTTAATCCAAAATGGTAAGTTACCAACATTCTCACTAGGTGTAGGTGTATGAGATTGGAATTTAATTTTTTTAATATTTAAAAATTTAAAAATATTGTTTCAATCTATTAGGTTTCAATATTGTACCTATTAGCTAGTTCTCTGGATTAAATCCCCTTAAAGTTAGGTGTACTTATTTATATTTAAAATTGAATTCTCTTAATTAGGGTTTTGGTTTATCACTGAGATAGCATGATGGATAATGAACAATTAACTTTCCAATCAGCTTCTTTTTTTCTACTAATGAGCAAGCATGTTTGGAAATAAACATTGTAAAGGTCCGCACTCTTATCTCACTACTAAGTGCCAAGAAATAATATTTTCTATCCTATTAAGGGAATCTGTTATGAGTTATGTTTATACTAATGAGCAAGCATGTTTGGAAATAAACATTGTAAAGGTCCGCACTCTTATCTCACTACTAAGTGCCAAGAAATAATATTTTCTATCCTATTAAGGGAATCTGTTATGAGTTATGTTTAGATGCATTCAGTAAAATCTTTTGATATTATTGTTTAAAGTGATTTTTTCAAATCTTCGTCATATTCAAAGTATCCAACTCTCATGTTTTGTTAGTATGGCTCATGCAACTACCAACCTCACGTTTGTGTTAAGGAATTGTGAAAAATGAATTTGAACCATACTTTAGTTTCTTAAGGAATTGTCAAAATTGAATTTGAACCATACTTTAGTTTCTAGTGAATATCATTATTGTGTTTTGATTGTTTTCTGTTCTCAAACATTAAGATTTAATACATAAATATTTCATGATTTTGTTTTCTTTCTCCATGTAGATAGGAAGAAAGGGGATATAGTTTATGATTTACTTAAAACTCATTTTGAATCTTTCATACTTACTCAAGCTTAAGTATATGTATTTTCAAAAGGGCCAAAAAATGAAGCATGGGCAATATTCAAAATGTTTGTAGTGATGGAACTTCCAATGGCCCTTTTCTCAATTAAGAAAAACACAATCTATATTTTCATCATTTGAGGACATTACTTCACTTAAGTTATGCCAATGATACCATACCTATTTTAAGAAGTCATAGTTTATTAGGATGTAACTCTTATCTTTTCATGCTTTAAAACACAACTTGAACATTTTGTGGGTGGTTGTACACCTCTATACACGAGTTATTCGTTTTGTAGGATTCCCCACTATTAAACCCATAAAAATTTAAAATTTTTGATATCATTAAGCTAAATGCATGTAACAACATTTCCAAAAACATCAATGCAACTAATTATACTCAGAGTAAACAAAAAGTACAACATAGAAAAATAAATCATAAATAAAAGTAACACAGAAATATAAAACACTTATCTTTCAGTAACAATTGTGCAACCAACTCCAAAAAATAGACATTCCACCCAACCATAGACTGGTTGCTCCAAATATAAATAACAAGTCAAGGAATCCACAAGAAAGAGTGACTCTTCATTTTCCACTCACAAACCAAATGTTCCCACAAACAACTAATTTTTCCTATAGCTATCCCAATCCTCCCATGTGTCATTTTGCTTCCCGAGTTCCTCCAAAATTAATAGTTTCATAAGATCATGGTGATGTAAATTCCATTCCATAGTTCCAGTGTACACTTTCCTTTGTGTTTTGGTCGTTATTTTGGACAAGGATTTCTATGAAAAGTAAGGAAGGTTAAGCCTTTGTCTATTAAAGTGCAATTATATATTGATATGGTAAAGAAACGTTAGTCTAAAACAATCTTCACCTATAATATACTCTTGTAGCATGATTAACATATATTTCAATACCTCCTTTTGAATAGGCATCATGTTGTCCCCTTTGACCACTATGTCTTCATGCTAGTCATCTTCAAGAATCGATCCCAAACCTATTTTTCTACCTACCATCTCTTGAAAAAGAATTCACCATCTTGAGGGAGATCTATTTCTTGTGCAATTGATGACAAAATACCACCTTCAACCCACAATCATAGATTTTTCAACACTATGTAGTATTCAATATTCAGACTACTTGTCTGGCCTAGGATCAACACAAATAAGAACTCAAATGGTCTATTTCTACAACGCTAAATTACGCTCCATCATAGAAAACTCTGCACGTAACATCATTACACATATAGATATTTGCGTAAAAGTATTGATCAACAATACTGACGAAATATGTCATAGATAGTTCTGCACTAAACTCAACACACAATACTAGTGTGTCGCATAATACTTTCCATGTGTAATTCAATGATGATATTGACTTGTCCCAGACTTTTACCTTATGGTTTACTATTCCAAATCGTGATTGTATATTCTTGTGAAGACAAATACTCAACAAACATTCTTTTAAACATAGTTTTAAACTTGGATGGAATTAACTGTGATAGTCTTTCCTCCAATCATAGAACCTCATCACTCTACCAAGACAAATTATACATGTAGTTTAATAATTTCAACACACAAAGGGACAATATGCAAACACATAGTGAGAAAAAATGTAAATGTATGGTGTGAAAAAATCACACGCTCACTTCTTTCTTAATATCAATGAAGGAATAATTTTACACAGGAATGCTCATTCCTTATCGGTCTCTTGGACATGTGCGATCCACACTTTTACATATTCGATATCACACACTCACTAAATTGTGATTCTTACAAAATATAAAATATATCTTGAGCCCTAAGATAGATCAGAAACAACAAAATCCTGAGTTATATAAACAATTGACTAAACTAAAGATTTTTTCCTGATATTTAGAAATATACTTAACACCTATGACAATAATTTAACACTCAACAAATAAACTCAACGAAAATGTCTACTAGAGACTTTTCATAATTATTACAACAATAATAAAATGAATTAGGGAACCAACTCCCTTGGTAAATGTCTTTGACCCTAGAGGTCAATTTTGAGATTTACTATCACATGCTCTTGCATCAAACTCCCGGGAAGAAGATAACTATTCATCAGGTCTTCAAGATCTGCACCATACTAAAAAATCTCTGCAATTGTCATCCAAGTAGTATCTTTATTTTTTCTACCTTTCCATTTGACGAAGTTCTCGAAATATTATTTTCCTTTGGTTTTCCTTAACACCTTTGTATGCAATACTTCCTCTATTTCCTTTTGTGTTTCTCTGGTTAGTTGTTCTTTCCATTCCACATTCTCATCTTTATCACTTATAGGTTCATCTACTGAAACATCCTCTGTCTCCTTGAAGGGATACACATCTGCAACATTAAATATTGGAGAAATTCTAGCACCACTTGGAAGTTCTATTTCATATGCATTAGAAGAAAATTTTCTTAAAATTTTACATGGCCCAATATTTTTAATCTTTAGCTTATTATAATTCCCTACAGGAAACCTCTCTTTAGTCAAATACGCCATGACCAAATCACCAACTTCAAAAATCATCGGTCTTCTCTTCATATCTACTCGTTGTGTGTACTTTTTTTTGTTTTCTTGCAATTTTTGTTTGACCCTTTCCTGCAACTCTTGCATACTTACTGCAAAATCCTCGCTATCGACACTTCTCAATTCTTATTTTCCCAAATTCCTTAACTCATACACTTCCCTAGGATGCAGTCCATATAAAATATAGAATGGACTCATCCTTGTACTTCTATTTGGTGAGTCATTATATGCAAACTCATCTTGAGAAATCATTTGATCCCATTTCTTAGGGTTCTCATTCACAATACTTCTCAAAATATTTCCTAGACATCTATTTACTACATCGGTTTTTCCATCAGTATATGGACGATAGGATGAGATACAACTGATATTAGCACCAAGATTTTTCCATAAGGTTCTCCAAAAGTGTCCCACAAATCTAGTGTCTCTATCAGAAACTATACTTTTGGGTAAACCGTGCAACCTTACAACCTCTTTAAAGAACAAATTTGCAACATTTGTCGCATCACTAGTCTTTGTACAAGCAATTAAATGAGCCATTTTTAAAAATCTATCGAGCACAACATAGATTGAATCATTACCTCGTTGTGCTCTTAGCAATCCCAAAAATAAATTCATACCTATTTCATCCCATGACCCTCTTGGAATGGGCAGTGGTTGGTCCAACCCTATATTTTGACTCCTCCCTTTATCATTCTGACAAATTCTACACTTCTCCACAAACTTCTTCACTTGATTTTGCATACCTAGCCAATAGTAAAAAAAAATCAAGTTTGAGAAAAGGTTTTATCTTGTCCAAAATGTTTTGACAATCATCCATTGTGCTTTTCTTTGATCAAATTTTCCTTCATTGAACACTTTGGTATGTACAATTTGTTGTTCTTGAATAACAATCCTTCCTGTATCATGTAGTCTAACCACTGACTTATGTTACCAACAACTAGATCTTCACAAGATGGATAGGCATCCTTGACATCTACATCGTCTTGATACATTTCTTTTACACCATCAAATCCTAAAGTGTGACTTTAAATTCTTGCAAAAGAAAATTAATTCTACTTAATGCATAAACAAATTTATTTTCCTTCCCACTAGTGTCCTTAATTACAAATGTAAAATTCTACAGAAATTCAACCCACTTATCATGTTTTTGATTTAGTTTTGTCTAGCTACTTATGAATTGTAATGCATGATTGTCACTGTACAAGACAAATTCTTTGGGAATGAGGTAATGCCACCACTGCTTAAGTGATTGAACAAGTTCATAAAATTCCTTGTCATAGGAGGAATATTTATGTTTTGTTTCATTTAATTTCTCACTAAAATATGCAAGTGGTATTTTCTCTTGACTTAATATAGATCCTATTTCAGTCCTATTAACATCAATATCAACTTGAAAGAATTTGTTAAAGATTGGAAAAGATAACACATGATTTTTAGTCATCTTTTTCTTCAACAATTTGAAATTTATATCAGCTTCTTCAGTCCACTTAAATGGTTTTTTGCATTCCTTGATAGTATCTATAATAGGTGCACATATTTGAGTGAAAATTCTAATGAAATTTCTATAAAAACTTGCAAGTCCATGGAAACTTCTTACCTCAAATGTGTTTCTTGGGGTTGGGCAATTCACAATTGCTTGAAACTTTTCTGGGTCCATCTTCAAACCTTCTTAATATACGACAAACCCCAAGTACATCAGCTCCATCTTCATAAAATGCATATCTTCAAATTTATCAACAATTTTTCTTTCTGCAGGGTACTCAAAACCATCTTGATATGCCTTAAATGTTCCTCTTTTGTCTAGGTATAGATAAGAATTTCATCTAGATAGACTATCACAAACTTTCCAATAAACTCCTTTAATACCTCATTCATTAATATTATAAATGTACTAGGAGATTTTTTCAGTCCAAAAGGCATCACCAACCATTCATATAGTCTACTATTAGTCTTCAAAGTATACTTCCATTCATCCCCTTATCTTATCCTTATTTGATGGTATCCACTCTTTAAGTCAATCTTTGAAAAATATTTTGAACCACTAAAACAATCCATCAAATCATCTATGCGAGGAAATGTAAATTTGTACCTTATGGTAATCTTGTTGCTTTCTCTAGATCCAGTGCACATGTGCCATCCACCATCCTTCTTTCAGATGAGAACTATTGGTACAACACATGGAATCAAACTCTCCTTCACCCAACCTTTGTCTAACATCTCCCATACCTTCTTCTCTATTTCTTCATTCTCTCATATACCTTTGTCTAACAATGTAACACGAATGACAATCAAGATTTGTAAAGATAATCTTTGTAAATATTAAATGGAGTCTAGAGAGAATCACAACTAGTGGGAGAAAAATAGAGGTTTCTTTGATCTAGATCGTATACAATGTGGAAATTATACTGCTGAACATTTCCAAATATTGATGTTGCACTTGCAAACCCTGTAGATTTGAAAGAAAGACAAAGTAACTCACTCGACAGACTTAGGTGAACTTTTGACGACAGACTTAGCTTTGTAATAGAGATAAAAAATTGTAAAATAAACCGAATCTCAAAATGGAGAAGTTGGAATGATGGACTGGACAACATTTAGAAAAAATGTGTAGAGAAAAGCACAATCTCAAGTGTGTAGAGACAAACATACCATTACTGGCTTAAAACATAGTTCAGGACAATGCTACCAAAGAAAAGAGGTAACATCGTGGCGTAATGGATATATGAAATGTGAGGAGGTGTAGAGAGGCAACGTCGTGGCATAGTGAGAACATGAAATTTCATGGAAGCAGTAATGAAATCAATAGTATAATTTATTACCTATCGTATTACCAAATATTGAAGAAGAATATAATAAAATAACACATACTCATCCCCAGCCCCAAGAGCTATGTCGTTGGACCAACAATAATACCTTAAACTCCATAGCCAATAGAAATGGAGAGAAATAGAAATATATGTTTCATTTAATTGGGTAAATCAAAATTATAAGAAAGGGATTTGGATAAAATGGAATTATTAGGAGGTCAATGAGAAACTAATGTAAGTCAAAGTCCCAACACATCGTTAATTCCCTATATCGCATCCATGACAGGTTGCAGATATTGCAGCATTCTGTAGATAAATGATGAGCACAAGGGGGATGGTGCATATGTCGGATATAAACTCCAGGGTTTACTATTATCCACAGCCATGCAGAACACATCGCCATGGTGCCAATTTTGTGGAAAATTTGCGCATGAGTCCATAAATATTGTGTAGAGTAGTGTTGGTGAAGTTCTTGGCTGACATAAAAACTGACATGGTGTATTCTCTCATGTGCCTCATTCCCATCTCTGATGTCGATGAAATTTAATATTCCCTTTGAGACCTAGGACTCTACAAGGATCAACTGGTTTATGGGTACCATTTCTTTTGTACAGTTTGTGGACCCAATGCTTTCGCTAGGTATTATTATATTTAGTAACAATATGATATAGATAGTATTTAGGAAGTACACAAAAAGCATTGAGTGGCTTAGAGGTTTTGTTGGAGAGGAGGGAAAATATGCAAGAGTGGATGGCTCCACCAAGCATTGCTTCTTATAAATATCCAAAATGGGAAGTAGTTGCAAGAGAATAAGGATATAGATATTCATGCTTCCCCCCAAGATAAAATTAAGGAGATGGTTGAAAGCCATGGTTTACCTTACTAATATTAGATATGCGTATGTGAAAATGATGTTGAATCTGGAAAATTTTAGGGTTTTCCCCAGTGATCTAATGGATGGTGAGTTCAACCCTCCATATGATGTTGGTGTTGGGAATCTCTTTGGAGAACAATCACTAGAGTATGATGAAAATATTTTCATTGAGATGTATAATTCATATTGGAAATCAATAACTCACAATGATATTCTCATTCTTGGCATGTTTTTGGGAAGGGAGGTGGAAGGACACTCAACAAGATGCATTGAGTCATGGGTTCACTCTCCGCCTCCTACAAGTTTCAATATAACTAGCATGATCCTCCATCAAATGTCTGCAAATATCTACTCGAGCAAACTGCAACGACACTGATTAGAGAAAATGAAGGAATCAAAACAAGACTATAGAAAAAGTAAGTCAACATTATTATCTAGTGTAGTGATCAACATAACAAAGGAATTGGAAAACCCTAAAGCATGTAGCAACTAACAAAACTAAGTATCTTGCAGAAACAATGCTAGAAAGTTTTGTCATCAATTCCAGGTTTTCTGGGATGGCTTTGAGATTGAAGGAAGTAGAGGAGTGCTTCAGAAAACAATGAACAATTACTACACAAGTTTCAGCACTGTGTTACAACACCTGTATGCTACAACCAAGTGTTTCAACAATTGTTTCAACATGTGTTTCATCACATGTTTTGGCACGTGTTTCAACAAACAATAAAGAGATATTATAGAAAAAACTTAAGTGAACCACTCCTACATCATAAACAAAGATCGATACTATGATCTACAACAACCTTTTCAATATGTGTTTCAACAGAGAGTAAAAGGCTATTACAACAAAATAGAGTTATAGTAGAAACAAGGGAGTTATAACAATAGACTAAAAAATCATATTCCAACAACAAAATAAATTCACTGAATCATTCCTATATAATAAATCTGAATATTAACATGAGTTTCCAAACTAAGATTCAAACAAGAACAAAGTATAAAATCCCTTCTTAACACTCTCAAAAATATTGTTATCAATTTTCTCTCTACTTGTGCTCAAAATCAAAATTACATGGATATATATACATATGCAATTAGTTGGTTACCTTGCCTCTTAATTATGCCTAAATCGAGTTTGTATTTTCCATAACATTAATGGTTCATTTCCCCTTTAAAATTTGATCAGTCATAAATGAAACGGTGTGGCGATGATACCCTTTTAATATTTCAGTCGTTGAGATGGTGAAAGTTAATTTCTTGTCATTGTTTCATGGAAACATGCACAAGAGATATATTTGAATCAAGTACAAACAAATCTTATCAAGAAAGGAAGAGATATTCAATATGGAAGAATGAGAAAATATATTCACACTACTCCAATGAGCTGATGAATGATACATAGATCATGATCAATATGATACAATGAATGAGTGGAATACACTCATATATAGGGAAAAACATTCCATAATTAAGAAAAGCAATAAAGAAGTTAGATTTCCTTAGGAATGCATGCATGCATAATAGTGATGGTAAAAATAAAAATTCTAAATGGAACTAGTTAGTTAACTCCCACTGAACTAGTGTGTCAAAAATAGAAATTTCTCCAACACCACCCATGATCATCACTATGGGGTAAAAAATGAGTCACGGCTACTAGGCCATTTTAGGTACTCATGTACAATGCAAATAATGAACATTGAATAAAAACGAGGAAAGAGGGAAAACCACATGGGAACAAAACCCCCCCTCAAAAGATAATGGATCAAAAGAAGAAAATGACAGTTGTTAGTCAACTGTGTTCATCACTGCAAGATGATCCCGCAAAGTCTGAAACTTATTCTCACTGAAAGTCTTCTTGAAGATGTATAAATATTTATGGATCTGACGAAGTCCGTTGGCAACCTATCTAGCCTTGTACCTCTTGATCCTGTGGAGCCATCTGCACCTAAAAATATTCCTTTCTGGTGGAAGTGGAACTAGATTCCAAGTCTGGTTCTGTAGGAGTGAGTCATACTCCTTCTGCATGGCTTCTTTCCATAATGGATTTACCACAACCCTATTGTAGTTATGTGGATCGGTAGATTGAACCATATAGAAATGCATGGGAATCGCAGGTTCTAAAGTCAAAATTACATGAGAAGGCTCCTCATGTTGAGATGGAGTCATCCTCGAATCCAATGGATTCCCTAGAAGATTGTTTGTTGTCTGAAGTGTGGCATGTGCCTTCTTGGACATCTGCTGAAGCTTTGACACTGGCTTCTTATTTGGCTATACTACCTGCTTATTTCCATGTATAGAATCTGAGTGTATGGAATCATCTCTGATGTCTGAAACTGATGGAAGAACAAGAGTATATGCATGTTGCACTAGAGGTGCATGCAAAGTACTCTCCTTATGTGTAAGTAGAATAGAGGATTCATCGTCAGAAAACATAGTGAATTTATACAACCTTGACTTGTGGTCCACCTCACCAATTGCAATGATGGAATTGTCATGCATGTCAATTACTGAAACAAAATCTGATCTAAATTCAACCTTTTTACCTTTCTGAGAGATCTGATAAACTGAGAGAAGATTCATAGAAATCTTTGGAACATGTAAAACATTCTTAAAACTTCCATTGTGGAGTTCCACTCTCCCTTTTCCTACTACTTCTACTGGAGTATCATCCCCCATGAGAATAGGAGGTCTTGAGCATGGACGCAAGGAAGAGAAAACGTCCTCTTTCGCTGCCAGGGATGCACCAGAATCTATAATCCATGAATCATATGAGGAATTAATTGCAGCCAAAGCATAATGATTACCTTTCTTAGGAGCGGGATATTCTTCCTTTTTCTTCTTCACTCCCTCTGGAATGAAGTTTCCAAGGTTGTTCTGATGAGGTGCCTGTGCCATAACATCGATCTGTTTCTTCATGCATGTGGATTCTTCATGATTCGATTTATTGCAGTAAGTGAAATTCTTTCCCTTCTTCTTCTTCTTGGAATCTGAAGAGTCTCTGGAGCCTAAATAATCATTGAAGGGTTTGGAATATCCCTCCTTCCCATTCTATTTGGATGACCCTTTTCCATCATGCATGGTGCATGTGATTTGTGATCTTTCAAGAGGCCCATTTGTATGAGTTTTGTCTTCTCTTGTGTAAGATACTCAATGAACCGAGCCAACGTAGGCATTTTCCAATTTGTTCCAAAAAGACATTTTCCAGAATGGAAATTGGAGACATATACAACGTATTATGGTCCTAGCTTGGCCAAGATTGTTAGAATAAGTTGTTCCTCTTGTGTAGACTTATGAATACCACATTCACCCAAGCTCAATAAAAAAGATTTAAATTTAGTAAAAAAATCTTGTATATTATCAAAACTTTTAGTGTCTAAGGTATTCAACTCTATCTCAAGCATATAACCTCGCATCTCATCCTACTTTCCAAAGAGTCCTTCCAAGGTGGTCTAGATCTCATTTGGAGTCTTGCATGCAGCAACATGAAACCATAAATCAATGGACATTAACTCAAGAAGTAGTCATGTGGCCTCATCCTTACGGTTCGCCCATCTCATCCTCTCAATCACTGATATAGGTTATGTTTTTGTCGCCATCGTCAAATTATATAGTCATTTTCTTTTGAGTTGGAATGTCGCCTTGGGCTTCCAATCAAAATAATTGTATAGTGTGAGTATTACCACCAAGTTTGATTGTATAATAGTTTTCATATCCATCTCTCCCACTGTTTCTAAGAACCCCTAAAAATTTACTCTCAATCTACAAGTGGAAAATTAAGAAATCACGACAGAAATGGCACTTTAAGTGAAAATTTGTATCAGTTTCAAGAGATGATCTTGCAACTTACTTTCTTAGCCAAAGGTGATGAATCTCGCCAAACAATTGAAAACCCACTTCCAAAATGGGCCGATTTACTTTCCTGGAGGGTCGTTTCCTCCAAAACGTAATATTTTGGGAGAAATGAATGTAGAAAGGTACAACCACAAATTCGTATCAGTTTCAGGAGGCTATCTTGCGGATTAATTTATGAGAAAACGGTGAGGAATCGCGCCAAACGATTGAAAACCCACTTCCAAAATGGGTTGATTTACTTTCCTCGCATGTCGTTTCCTCCAAAATGTAAGTTTGGGAGAAATAACTGTTGAACGTTACAACCACAGATTTAGCTCGTTGAAACCCCGATTTTCCTTATTCTTTCCCTTATTTGGCTTGCTCCAAGAAGCATAACTCTGATACCTGTTGGCATCCAATTCATTTTTTTAATTGTGCTTAAAAAAGATGCCTACACCCCTTGTCTCATTAACGACAAATCATCGTCGCATTGTGCAACTAGACATTTGTTTCATTTTTGCAACAATTGCAACTTGGTTTCGATTCGGTTTTCACAACTGAAAGTGTGAAAACACCTCTTTCATTGTTTGGACTGTCGTCGTCTTTTATTGATTTTTCCAAAAGACACTTGACCATTGGTTTATCACATGACTGCAAAGATTTTTTCAAACTTATGTCCTTTGGCCTACTCTTACTTTGATTGCGCATTTGGATCTATTCGATTACTAAGCCATTGAGCATGAAGATTTACTGGTTACATTTG
>SNQJ01S0013343.1:151586-162326 GCA_010110895.2 Picea sitchensis | reverse complement strand
GTTTATATTTTATTAATGTGCTGCATACATACAGATAAAAAATCCAGGCCCTTGGCCTTCAATCCTTAGGCTCTCTGGCCTAATCAAACACATAAGCCTACCGGCTTATACAAAATTTGGCTCTCCAACCTATAACACATATTTACAATCTTTTTCAGATCATGGTTTACATTGGGGCTCGGCCTTGGGGACACTACAATGTCCATGTGAAACCTTTACCTTTTGACATTCTAGTCATTTGGCTATGTAATAAGATACCTATTTCTTGATTTCTGGAAAAATGTATTGTCTTCTTACAACTTCATTTGATTTTTGATATCATGGGATCCCATCATAAGGTACATTGTGCATTTCACGCATCGCTATATTTTTCATCTCTTTGGAATTTGGAACATATAACTTTCACTTGTACATGAGGACTCCATCCTCTTTCAGCTCATTATCTTTAAATTTCTTCTAAATATTTCCTTGTTGTAATGCTTCTTTTATTTGCATATAGTGTTGACTAGAATTTGCACCCTTTAAATTTTTTTCTTTTAAATTAGACGTGTACATGCTAATGGCTATAAAATGTATCTCATGCACTCAAATGATAAGTGAATCAACCACTTGGTTCTCCTTGAATTTTATATTCTTTGTTTCAAATTCAATCATTGACGAATTCTATCCATCTAGTTTTCCTGGAATTTAGTGTTGGTTTTCCAAAAAAACTTCTTTGAGCACTATGCTCTATTCTTAGTTCAAATTTTCTACCCATGAGATAATGTCTCCACATTTTCAATGTATGAATGATAACTACCAATTCTAAATCATGTCTGGCATAGTTCCCCTTATGTTCTTTCAACTTTCCTGGCTCATAACATATCACATACTCATTTTGTATGAGGATTCCCCCAAACCCTCCCTTGCATGCATTAGTTCATACAACAAAATATTCATTTGGGTTTGCAATTTTCAATATTGGTTCACTTCTAAAAATATTCTTTAGTTGCTAAAACAATTCTTTACACTCATAAATCCATTCAAATTTTACACCCTTCTTTTGCAAACAAGTAATTGGTTTTCAATCTTTCAAAAATATTTAATGAATATTATGTAATAAACTTCAACTCCCATGAACTATATGAACTATATAAAATTCTTTGGTACTATCCATCCTCTAATGGCCCCAATATTCTCAAGATCAACTACTATTCCCTCCTCTGAAATAATATGTGTTAAGTAATGAATCTTCCTTTGATAGAAGATGCACTTAAATTTAAATACAACTAATTCTCTCTCAATACTTCTAGCACCATCCTTAAATGTTTCTCATGTTTATCATCTATCCTTGAGTACATGAGTATATCATCCAAGAAAAAAATTACAAATTTGTACAAATATTCTTTGAACACTCCATTCATCAGGCACATGAATATGGTTTGTGCATTCTATATCCCAAATGACACTAACACAAACTCATATTTTTCAACTATTTGCTTGGATGTTGTCTTGGTGATATATTCTTCTTTTATTCTAAGTTGATGATAGCCCAAACTCAAGCCAATCTTGGAAAATACTCTTTATTTTCAACAACACATGTATTCCAATGGAGGATGAACACCTTTAGTAACCATTCGCACAACCACATAAAATATCAACACACCAATGTTTTTACATGTAAAACCCCTATAGGGAAACATCCATAGCCCCAACCAACATGTTCACTTGGATCAATTTATTAATTCAAAATAAAATATTGTAGAGAGATTTACAAGAAAGTTTCTCACAATCGATCATCGATAGATGACCCTCCATGATTTTAAAAATAAATATTATGGACCAATATGGTGTTAATCCATGAATCAATATACCCATTAATATCAAGGAGAATATGATAGATCATATCAATCTATGTCGGGAAAATATCATTACCATCAAATTACCTAACTACAAATGCATATTGATTCATACTAAAGAAACACATTAAGAAAAACACTTTTACCTAATGACACATTAGACCAAGTTGATCTTAAATAACTCCTAAGAGTCTAAATATCCTATCATCTCCCTTTAAGAACAACTTGGGATAGGATCAAAATATTTACAAAGATGAAACAACATGAGAAGGAAGGGGGCATTAGAATCTATCCCCCCTTAATGACAACTTCTTAAACTCCTAACAGAGTTCAAAGTTTGGAATCTTCGCTTTTGTAAGAGACTTTGTGAAAATCTTTGCAACTTGATCTTCTGTAGATAAAAATAACACTTCAATAAATCAAAATGAATGAGTTTTTTGATGAAGTGCATGTGTATCTTGATGTGTTTTCTATGCTCTTGTTCAACTAGACCTTTGGTGAGCTTGATGGCACTCTAATTTTCACACAAAAGGGTGGTCGGATGCTACTACTGGAAGAAAAACTATGAAAGAACATGTCAATGCCACAAGGTTTCGTGACTTGCATTAACCATTTCTTGGTACTTTTCTTCTGTGAAGAAAGTGAAATAGCTTGTTGTTTCTTACACACTCGAGTGGTAGGTCCTAAACCAAGGCTTGAAACATAACTTGCAATAGATTTTCAATCATTAGGATCACCAACCAATCACAATCAGTGAAACCAACCTATAAAGGAGTCCCCCCCAAGTTGTAATGTATCGTGAACTAAATTGTACCCTAGACATATCGAAGTATCATTTCAGCTTCTTTCCAATGGATTTCATGGGGTGTTTTCCTATACCAAGAAAAAACACCAACAACAAAGGAAATATTATGATATGTATGATTCAAATATAATATCCTACCAACTAACTAATAGTACACAGTGGCATCAACTTCAGGAGAAGTATAGGTTGAAACGATATTGACTCTAAACTAGAAGGGAGAAGGGGATGGTTTAGAATAATCCATGGGAACGCAACGAAAAAGGTCACATGCATACTGAGACTATAAAATAAATATTCTTTACTTGGTTTGCAATACTTGTAGGACAACAAAATAGTGAAAATATCCTAAGTTGGTAATTACAAATTTAGTGTTAAGGATGGTGTTTACATGGTTTAAAAGTTTAAGGTCACTACTAGTTAGGATATGATCATCAACATAAAGAAGAAGGATTATGATATGGGTTCCTAATTTCTTGGTATAGTAATTAGGATCAGAATGGTATCTACAAAATCCATTGTCAAGAAGAATTTTTTTTATTTTGGTGTGCCAAGCTGAGGGAGATTTCTTAACACCATAAAGAGATTTCTTATGGAGACAAACAAGGTGTTATTCCAGGCACTAGAACCCTCCATTTTCTAGGTTTCCATTGTTTTTTTATTTCAGTAAAATTGATCCCCCTTCCTTTTATATGTTTTGGAAGGATTCTTCCATCACCCTATATCTTTATCTCAAGCTTCTCTGGGAAGTCTTACTTATGAGAAGAAAACATTGGCAAAGAGATTTCTTGAAGAAATTAATTTTTTTGAAATCCTGGAAGAAATCACCAAAGTTTCCTCTAACTCATCCGATGTACATTGGAGGAGTTCCCCTCACACTCTCTGATGAACCTCTTATCATGAAATTTGACATCAATTCCTCCGATGGTATCAGAGGATTTGGTTTCAACTCCTTCAATAACCATCATAGGATTTTCCTCCATGTTCATGGATGTGATCATAGGACTTAATCCCAAGTCCTCTGACCATAAATATCCCATCAACTACCACATTAATTGTCAGGTCGTCAACTTATTTATATTTACCTAGAAACCTTGAATTCCTATTATTAATCTAAGGTGTATAGGGGAAGCAATATCACTCCAAAAATAGAATGTGTTAACTCATTAATGTTGACACCCATAACCTATCAGGGTCTTCCACGTAGCAGTAAAGGTTTCCAGGTATGTCTCGGCATTTTTCCTCCCTTGCTAGGGTTAGGATTCTTCTTCTTCTTTTTTTCCCTTTTTTTTGGAATACCTCCTTTCATATATCCGTCCTTATACCCTACCCCTCTACAACCAATGCCATTTATATATTGTTTCCACACCCCTTGTTATTTCCTTCACAATTTTGGGGTTTTCGCTTCCCTTCTAACCTAGATAATCTAGAGAGTGCTCCAAAAAATAAATTAACCAACGTTTTATTTCCCAAGGAGGTTATCGATTACACTAGTGACAATTAACCTGAACTTCCATTCATATCATGAGACTTGGGACTAGGTTTTTCTTATCTGTCTAACTTCGGAAATCGAAACCGCAGTCTTTTTTTTCTCCCTAGTCCCGTCGAATTAATTCATGTTATTGGAGGATTTCGTGCTAACTCCTCTGACATGATCAGATAAATTCTAGACAACTTCCTTTACCATTCAATTCTTAATTGTTCCACTTAGTAATAACTCTTCTAATCATATCAGAGGAGTTCCTGTTAACACCTCTGATACGATCGGAGGAGTTCAAAGTAACTATGTTGGTTATCTTTAATTTATAATACTTGGATTTAAATCCTATGATTCACATTGGAGGAGTTGTCTACAAATGTGTTGATTAGAGCTATTTCAATGTTTTCCTAGGAGCCTTAAAACTAACTGGTTCAATACAAAAAATAAAATGTGTTAGAAAGTACTCTGATTTCCATCAAAGGAGTTAATTTCTAAACTTCAGATTTTGCCTTATGAGCACATCTTTCACCCATTCTTCCTCAAATTTTCAGAAAAATACTCAAGAATGATTACCATCACTTTATCATCCTCATATCGTGACTCTTCACCCAATATACCCCCAATAATTTTTTTGGTAATTCAAATTCTTAATTCAATCTCATATTATGTGTAAATTTAATATCTACATTGACCTCATTTCATTTTACTGTAGGTTCAATTATGTCTCCTTGAAAGAATAAAACAAGAAAGGTACTTGGGACAAAGGCCTCTGACAGCAGACGACAAGTGGAATGTGAGACATAAATAATCGTAGCTATGTATGATGATACATCGAGACTCTTAGAAAAGGAAAGAGAGAAACTGAAGTGGAGAGAAGTATACCACATGTGCAAAATTTCTAAATTCTTGTTGGCACAGGCGCAGACCTAGGGTTAAAATCTAAAAACACACCAAAAAACCCTAACTAATGGCCCTTTCAACAACACCTGTGAAGGATATGAAGTCTCACCCAAAGTAGCTATAGGGGGGTTGCAGGACACAAGTGTCTACAACCAGAGGAAGAGCAAGATGATTTCCAAATAACAACGTAACATAACCTAGAGATTCTTAACAGTGTTAATCTTACTTTGCGAAGTAGTTATATTTCTTATATTCAGTAAGAAAACAATAATGCAATAACAATATAACAAATAGCACATTACACAACATCAATCACATAGAACAACAAGATTTTACATGCTTCACCCTCTCCCTAGGGCTATGTCCACTGAACTGTGTTTATTGATTACATAGATGAACACATATAGTTCTGTCAGTGCACTCATATACAAATACTTCTCTCTCTTTCTCTTTATTCCCTCTCCCTACGCACTCAGTAGCAGAGTAGATCTTCGCACCCAGCTGAAGATCCAAACTTACTAGAATGTTCTAAGACATAAAACTCTTACATATCAATCTCTCTACATAAAAAACAACCCCTCTCTACTCTTATAGACCTCTATTTATCCTTTTATGACTCTTAGAAAACCTATACTGAAGTCCGGGTGAAAAATCCCTAGGTACCAAAAACCTAGGTCCACATAGCACGCATTTTAAGGACTTCACCAATCTGTTCTTCCTTCTTTTCCGCGAGGTGATCCAAAGMACCTATTAGTGTCTTCTTCCGCTTGTTGACCTGTTCATGATTCATCTTCCTTTCTTCTTTGTCTTCCTAGATCTTCTCTTCCAACATCTTGTTTTCCTTTACTTCACTCCTTCTTTTCTGCTTCTTTAACCACTTCGACCCCTCCTCGGTTTGTGTACCTTTCACGCTCTTCATACTTTTTCTTTATTCTTATTTAATATTTTATTTCTTCCTTAATACATGACCAAGTGACAACATGCCCCCAACACTCACATGTGACTCGTCCCGAGTCACTTTAGGGTCAAGCCTCCTATATTACTTCGACTGCAGACTGTAGCTTTTGTTTTCTGCTCTTACCTTCCTATCATGTGCAGACTGTCTTTTTTGTGTCTAGTACCCAATTTCAACTGCACCTAGTACCTATACCCTTCTACCTTTCTTTTACTGAGAACTGCGAGGAATTTGGTTGTCATAATACAGTTTCAACCGGCTATCATTTACTAAACCATCCTTCCATTCTCCATTAAGGGTCGTTAACTATGAAACTCCTCCTTCTGTAACATGGGAAACCTCAAATGGCCCAGGCCAATGTGTCCTGAACTTTCCTAGATGCTTCATGAACTTGTTGTCATATAAAAGTACCAAATCTCCTTGTTTAAAATGTTTCCTCTTGATATGTTGGTCATGGTAAGCCTTTTCTCGCTCTCTTTGTACCTACTGATGAAATCCTACAATGAACATGTCTTCCTCTAGTTCCATAAACTACGCGATCCTGTATTGAATAACGTCGATGTCATCCATACCTGTAAATGTTATAATTCTTAAACAAGGAACCAAGTATTCCATAGGTACCACTACTTCCAAGCCATACACTGACTTAAAGGGAGTATTTGTGGTTAACTTTTTGCAGGTAGTTATATAAGCCCATAACACTATTGTAATTCTCAGATCCCAATAATATTTGTTAACACTACAAATCTTAGTCAACACTGTCTCCAATATCTTATTGAAATCTTTGATTGCACCATTCTCTTGTGGGTGGTATGGTGTTCTCTTATGATGGTGAACTTCGACCTCTTGAGTCAAGGCTTCAATAGTTTTTTTAATGAAATGTGTGCCTTGATCATTCATAATGTTCTTTGGACATCCAAATATGGTTATGATATCATCAAATATGAATCGTGCAGCTGTAGCTTCACTACAGTCCTTAACTTCTCTTGCTTCTGCCCATCTGGTCAAATATTATGTAGCGGTGATAATGTATCAAGCTCTTGTGCGCATTCCTGGTGGGTTGATGGGTCCCACAAAGTCAATAGCCCATTTCTTAAATTCATTTATAGTTAACTAAGGTGCTAAAGGCATCTCATCTCTTCTTGATGGCTTCCCTACTCTTTTACATACATCGCAGGCTCTATAGTTTCCTTAACATCCTTATGTAGAGTGGGCCACCATATGCTATCCCCGAGAACCTTCTGCATTGTTGCTTTCCCTACATAATGTCCTCCTACGATGCCTTCATGTTCTTTTTCAAGGATAAATGGTCTTTCATACTCCATAACACATCTTCTTAAGATCTCATCTGGTCCCATCTTATATAATTGTCCAACTATGAGTTGATAATGTGCAACGCGGACTACCAATTGTTTCTTCTAAATAATTGTATACTCACGAGGTGTCATTCCTATGGACAGGAACTGTACTATCTTAGTGAATTGATCATCCATTTTTCTAATGGCCAACAACTATGCATCTGGTAGTGTATCATCCAAACTAGTAGGTTCCTCTGCATGTTCTAACCTGGATAAGTGATCAGGTCCTTTATTCATTCTTCCTGGCTTGACCACTATCTTGAAGCCATACTTTTGGAATAATAATAGCCATTTTCATATTTCCCCCCCCAACACTAGGTGGTTGACTAGGTACTTCAATGTAGAATGATCAGTGAACATCTTAAAATGTCCTCCCAATAAGTAGTGTCTAAACTTCTGCAACACATATACCATAGCTAAGCCTTCTCTTTCAGTAGTGGTATAATTCATTTCAGATGTGGAAATATTCCTTCTAGAAAAGGCTATAGGGTGGTCTATATCTCCTACACCTGGTTGTGCCAAGACTGCTCCTAATGCAATGGATGAAGCATTGACATGAACATTAAATTCCTTGCTCCAATCTGGAAAAACCAAAATAGGTGCAGTGACTATTTTCTGCTTTAGTGTGTCGAAGCTCTGCTGGCATTTTTCTGTCCATTGAAACTTACTATCCTTCTTTAATAGCCTCTCCATGGGTGTTGTTATCTGTGCATAACCTTTAATAAACTTTCTATAATATCCAGTGTGTCTCAATGCAGTGCGCAACTATCTAACTGAAGTAGGAGGAGGTTGATCGACAATGATAGAAATCTTGGAAGGATCTACCAACAAACCTTGTTTACACACAATGTGTCCTAAAAACACTCCAAAAGGTGAAAATAAAATACACTTCTTCAATTTTAGGGCAATCTAACATTGCCTGCACTTATCCAACATTAATCTCAAAGATTCAATATGATCTTTCAAAAGACTAAAAATGGTCCAGTCATCAAAGTATGCCTCCAAAAACTTATGTAAAAATTATTTAAATGATTTGACCATCACCCTGGAAAACATGGATGGTGCATTATTCATACCAAAAGACATCATAGTGTACTGAAAAGAACCCCATTCTGTTGCAAATGTAGTCTTATGTATGTCTTCCTTGGCAATTCTGATTTGGTGATAGCCTGAAAATCCATCTGTGAATGAGTAAACTTCCTATCCTCCTAAATTATCTATAACTTCATTAGTAAAAGGTGTAGGAAATGGATCAAGTAAACATGCATCATTCAATTTCCTTAGAGCTACACATATTATGATTTCTCCTGACATTTTATCTTGGACCACCATAGAGTTGATCTATTCAGATTCTTCCATTGGTTCTATGATTCCTTCTTCCATCATTCTATCTAATTCAATCTTAACTTTCTTCTTGTACTTGGGATTTAGTTTGTAAGGCCTCTGCTTGATAGGTATTGCATCTTCTCTCAAAGGAATCTTCATTTCTCCCATGGGCCCTTTAAGGCCCTTCATGTCTGTGAATTTGGTTGGAAACAAGTCTTGATACTCATGCAATAGTTATGTAATCGTACTAATAGTAGCATCATCCCAATAGTATCCAGTGTTTTCTAACTTAGGTGTTTTCTTTGATCCAATATTAACTTTCTTAATTTTAATAGTCTTCCCAACAAAAGATAATTCAATCCCTGGCCCTTATATATCTCTTTGTCCTTCAGTTTTTGATATGTTCACGTTCCTAGGATCATCATCCTCATCGTCATTAATATTATAACAACCCTGTAAACGTTGAAGAGGCGCAATCYATTCATCTTCTTCTTGTTCAAAAGGGGAGTTAGGTGCCTCCTCAAAGACCTTTTGTCTTACAATTTGTAAATCCTAATATACTATGGGGTACTGGATTTCAAATAGGAAAGCAACTATAAAGTTTTGGGTCTTACCATACCAATTTGTAGTGGCTAAGCGCATTTCTTCTTGAAGATACCAGTTGATAGGGATAGTTTATAAGGTATTAATGAACTTGTGTACCCACTTTTATTAATGAACATTGCTCCAGGTTTCCTCGTAACTTCTCACATGGTCCTTAGGGAAAATCTGACCTCTGTATCGAACTTTACATCCTTTATCTAGATCTGAAAAATGCACTGTCAACAAGGTGAGACATTGTACCCATTCTGCAATGTTCGTGTGATCTTCCCACCATCTGGTTGGCGTTTCTTTCAAGGCTTCATCTAGTGCCAACAACCTCTATTGTATTGATACAATTTCTTCGAATTCAAGTAGAAATGTCTCTAAATTATTCAAGCCATCAAATTTAGGAAGATTACTTACTTCTATGCCAATCTAGAAAACTACTTTAGTCAATCTGGCACACCTCCACGTAGAGACTTCATACATTCTGTTTGCCAATTATCCAATGCTTCTTCTGAATCTGATGAGCATGCACTTTCACTTCTCTAACTTAGATTCCCATCTATTGTAGGATTAATATAATCATGTTCTCCTTCTGTCAGTTTACAGATGTTCTCTAGCTCATAGGTGCGGTCTTCTTCCCTTATAAGTTCTGTGTATCAGCAACCTTCATCAGATCAAGAGGTGCAATGACCCTAAGGCCATCACCCTCAAATTTAATTCTTCTCTTTTTTAGATCAACAATAGTCAAATTGTTGAAATCCCAATCAATACCTAACAACGCAGGATAGGGACAACTATCATCAACAATATCAATCACTTCGAAGTCTGCAAATGTTCTTACCCCATCGATGTCTGTAGGGACATGCTCTCGTCTTCTGAAGGGGCTCATCGCCTGCTAATTATCCATCTTGAGTCTAATAGGAGAGTAAATAAATTCAAGTTTTCCCATCAGTGCCCAAGTATGATTCATCATAACATTTACTTATGATCCCAGGTCGATGACCACATAGTCCACGTCATAGTCTCCAATAAGGTGAAGTTCCTTGCTTGTCCTCCTTTTCCTAGATACTTGATTCACATATATACTCAGTAGAGGGTCTTTTCTTCCAATTTTATACTTTCTTATCTGGTGTTGTAGTTCCTACACAAGTCTTTCATGTTTAATGAAATTGATACAAGTATACAAGAAGTCCATAATCTTGCTTACCTCTTTTCCTTTCCTAAGTGGGATAGATTGATTGAATGTCGGAGGAATTTTACATTCCTTTACTTCTAGTTGTACCTTAGATGAAGAATCATGTTCTCCTACAAATTCTCTTCTTTCTTCTTCAAAAGTATGCTTCTCTTTCCTTGGATCAAACAATGGCTCCTTCTCTACATCTCTTTTGATCCCTAATCCATCTGTAGTCTTTCCTGAAGTCACCCTATCTTCTCATGTAGCAGTGCATCCTCTAGTAATAACAACGACCATGTGTTCCTCTCTTCCAGGTTCA
>SNQJ01S0013343.1:110591-135627 GCA_010110895.2 Picea sitchensis | reverse complement strand
GTTTGATTTACAACGTACAAAGTTCTGTGACAACAAGTAGGAGTCCATATTGGCATACCATGCCCTCGGAACCTGCTTGAGGCCATAAAGTGACTTCTTCAGTCGATAGACCAAATATGAGTCCTACATCAATCCCTAGGGTTGCTCTATGTAGATATCCTCAGAGAGATCACCATGAAGAAATCCATTCTTCACATCCATCTGATGGAATTCCCATCCCTTGGCTACCACAATGGAAAGTGATAATCAAATGTAATCCATCTTCGCTACTGGAGAGAAGGTCTCATCATAGTCAATACCATGAACCTGCTGAAAGCCTTTGGCGACAAGCCTAGATTTGTATCTATTGATATGTCCATCCACTATGCTCTTGGTCCTGTAGACCCATCTGCATCTAACAAGTTTCCTCTCGGAAGGAAGGGGAACCATATCCCAAGTCTGGTTCTCTAGAAGGGATTTGTACTCCTCCTGCATGGCGGATTCCCAAAAGGGATTTCCAGCAGGCTCGCCATAAGACTTTGGATATGAAGACTTAACCAAGAAAAGATGCCTTGAAGGAAATGGTTTAGTGGCAGTGAGGGCAACATGAGGCTCCTCGAAATCAGATCGAGTCCTCTTAGTATCGGTTGGATCACCAACGAGATCCCCTGCATCTTGAAGAGTAGTCTATGTCCAGTTGGGCCTCTTCTCTGGCTCTGCAACTACATTTGGATGTTCTGACTCTGTATTTGACTATATTGACTCTGAATATGAATCTGAATCATCTGATTCCTCTTAATCAGAACTCTCATCCGAATAAGAGTCGGCATGTGCATGCTCATCATCTCGATGAGGTGGAAGAGTGAAGGTGTCTGCATGTGGCTGTTGAGGTGCATGTGAGACACTTTCCTCGAATTGGACACTATGCTCAATGATGAGACGGTCCGAGGAAATATAAATAAGATGATATCCCTTCACATCGTCGAGGTATCCAACAAAAATTCACTCAGTGATCTGTGGATCAAGTGCCTTCCTCTTTTCAGAGGGAATCTGGGCCCATGCACGTGAACCAAATATGCGAAAGTGGGTCATTTCCAGTTTGAGGCTGCTCCAAGCCTCGTAGGGGGTCTTATCCTTGACATATCTGTGAGGAGATCTATTTTGGATGTATGTTTCAAAGTTAAGTTCTTTGGCCCATAGTATTTGTGGTAGTGACTTTGAATGCAACATGCAAGATGCCATCTGCTTTAGAGATCGGTTTTTTTTCTCAGCAACTCCATTTTGCTACGGAGGATAGGGAATTGTGTGCTGCAACTGAATCCTTGCCTCATGGAAAATATTGTGGATATCATGATTCACATACTCTCCCCCATTATAATTTCAGAGGACTTTTATATTCTCTTTGGACTGTGTCTCAACCAAGGCTTTGAAATCTTTGAGGTGTTGAGAGACCTCGGATTTTTTCCCGAGAAAGTAGATCGAAGTAAAACGTGAGAAATCATCAACAAAAATGAAAACAACCCTCTCTTTGTTGATGGATGGATGCAAAAAAGGACCCATAATGTCATTGTGGATCAGATCTAAAGGTGTGGAAGCTCACTGAGACTTTCCTTTGTCGAATTTCTCTAGAGGGTGTTTCCCGAGAACACATCCCTCACATACTCCCTTGGAGAAATGGATGTCTGGTAGACCATCAACTAATTTGTTCTTGCTAAGCTGTTGAATGTATTTGAAATTCAAATGTCCAAACATTTCGTGCCATATCCTACTACTTTCATTAGCATGAGCAAGAAGTAAAGCAGAATTAGGTTCAATCAATTCAGAAAATGTATACAATCTAGACTAATGATTTACCACACCGGTAGAAATCCTGGAGTTGGTTTTCATGTCATAGATGTTCATGAAATTTGGTGTGAATATGAATTTCTTTCTAGTGCCAGAATTCATCATCTGATACATAGAGAGAAGGTTGATAGAAAGCTTGGGAACATGCAGCACGTTCTCGAAGCTTTCGTTGGTGAGTTCAATCCTTCCTTTGTTGGTGACTTCGACAAAAGAGTTGTCCCCCATCAGAATAGGAGGACCTTTGCATGCATCCAACAAAGAATATATTGCTTCTGAGGTAGCCATGTGTTGTGATTCTCCTGAGTCTACGATCCAAGCATCAGGAGAGGATTTGATGGCAATCAAGGCATGGCTAGAATTGCCTTTCTTGGAATTTAGATATTTTGGCTTCTTCTTCTTTGCACCCTCGGGGATGCGATCTCCAAGGTTGTTTTCCTGAAATATTTGATACCTCAGATCTATTTTCTTTTTCATGCATGCAGATTCCGAATGGAATCCTTTGTGACAGTATGTGCATTTCTCTCCTTTTCTTCCGTTTTATCCTTTGGATCCGGAGGCATCGGTGAAGGGTTTTGTGCCCCCTTCCTTCGTCGTATGTGCATGAGATTTCTGCTTATACTTATCTTTAGATTTATGATATTTTTGGCTGCCATCATGCATAGTGAGTGCATGCGCCCTTGGGCCTTTGATTGCACCCATGTTGATCAACTTGGGTTTCTCTTATGTCAAGGATTCGATAAATTCCTCAAGAGAAGGCATCTTCCAGGTAGCTCTAGAGGCGAATTTGATAGTATGGAGTGTGGATACGAATACAGAGAATTCAATAGCAATCTTGGAGAAAATGTTAAGAACCATTTGTTTCTCCTCCACCGATTTATCAACCTCGCAAGCTTTGAGTTGGGACAGTAAATCCTTTAATTTTGTAAAGAAATCTTGGATATTGTCAAAGACTTTTGGATCCAATGTGAGCAACTCCACCTCTAGCATGTGTCCCCTCATCTCATCATGTTTTCCAAATATCCCTTCCAATATTTTCCAGGCTTCATTGGGAGTCTTAGAGGAAGATATATGAAAAAGTAGATCAGGAGAAATAAGACTGCAAATTGTTCCGAGTGCCTCATCCATGCGATTTAAGTACTTGGATTTTTCTATGGTTGATGTCATCTTTGTATCTATATTCATTGGTAACCTATACAACCCTCTGTATCAGATATGTATGGATATTTTCTCCTTCCATGAAAAATAGTTGTAAGGTGTAAGAATGAATTCTTTTTGAAATTCCATCTTTCCACTGTCTTCAATATTTTGTACCTGAAAAACAATTTGGTGTAGATTTTTCTTAGCAGTCTGTTGGCTCTGATACGATGTAAATGTTTTGAACCTATATAGAATATATCTATATAAACAATGATACACACATTTTCAGAGAGAATAGAATAAATAAGAAGAAGGAGAGAAAGAATGAAAGAATTCTCATTAATTGTTGTGAATAATGAATAATTTACACATGATATAATTTGTTTATCTCAATGAGTTTGGCTTGAGGTGAAATAAGTCACCATAGTGGTGGTATAGAGTGATCTGGATGCACACCAACACTTACGTGAGTGAAATTCCACCTATTCTAGTCTCTCAGGCAATTACGGGAGTGAATTGCCACCTAGTTGAGTTAACTAGTCAACTAGTCTTCAATTAACTGACCGAACAGAAAGTAGTGAGGAGTTAAATCAAGGAATCAAGACTAATGCGCCACTCTGGTGATGATACCAAGGCAAGGTCGAATTAGCATGGTGATGATCCCAATGTTGCATGGTGATGATCCCAATGCAACATCTAAACTCAACTCAACTAGTCAAACTGAAGTGTCAATTGAGACAGAATATTATCCAGGTGGAATATTCTCTCCTAAAATATAGGAGATTGGATAATGACTAATTATGACTAATAAACAAATAAAAACCTTAGGAAAAATAAATCCTAGGTGTGTGTGAAGTAACTCCAAGAAACTTGAGAGAAACCTTTGTAAACTAACCAAGAATTTTGTCTTTCAACACGTCCATTTAACACAGACTTAGTTCTATACACCCATTTACATATGCCAAGTTCTCATCCTTTTGAAATAGGTACAATATCCCAATTATCATTTACCATTAAAAAGAAATAATTTTCAATCATTGTTGTATCCCAATCTTGAGGACCTGAAGCTTCTACAAATGTTTTTGGATCACGAGTCTCTGAAACCTGAGCCAAAAGAGGAGAGGCTCGCTAGAAATTTGAAAATGTATAACATTGATCTGAAGGAACACTGACAAGATCACCACCTGTTTCTTGAGTTAAACTGACACATCTGTGAATTTGTAGTGATGGTGCATGTTCATGCTCAATGGAATCATCCAAAAGAAGGTGAGCATGCAGAGGTGTTTTTTCATCCTCACTGTCATCATTTAAAGAAGAAGACACTAGAATAGGAATAGAATATGGAATTGACACTAAATATGGCTCGCAAGCCGAAGAAGGAATAAACATCGAATTAGGCTCGGAGGGCAAGAGATTTGATCAAATTTAACATATCTTCTGATAATAATTTTATTAGAATGAGATTCAAGAAGTAGATAACCTTCAAAATCTTTAGAATATAAAAAACAATACCCTTATCACTTTTACATTGCAAATATTTCCATTTGTCAACAGGAATGTGAGCCCATGCTACACTACCAAATAAAAAAAAGTGGATTACATCTGGCTTAATTTTATTCCATGCCTCTTTCAATGTTATGTCTTTTAGAGCATTTGTGGGAGTGTGATTTACTATGTAATTTTCACAGTTAATGGCTTCCTCCCAATAATTAAGACTTAATCCCTTAGATTGGATCATACAATTAGCCATTCTTTTTAATGTTCAATTCTTTCTCTTAGAAACACCATTTTTATATGGTGTATATGGAATACTCTATTGCATTTGGATGCCTTGTGCAGTGAAGTAACTTGTAAATTTTGTGTTCACATATTCACGTTTATTATATGTTCTTAACCTTTGATGTTGATGTCCATATTTTTTTTCTAGAAGGAATTTGTAGGCCAAAACATTTTCAAATACTTTTCTCTTATGTTTTAAGAAGTAAAGCCAAGTGCATATGGAGAATTCATCAATGAAATTTAGGAAATATTGGAACCAAGAAAACGAAGGAAAATAAAATGGACCACACAAGTCACTGAGACCAATATGCAAAGGGGTCGAGGCATGCCAAGAGACAAGTTTTTTAAAATTGTCTCGATGATGTTTGTCGACAACACAACTGGCACAAACACCATCTCTGTAATAAAAAAGAGGAAGACCAATCAACATGTGTTTATTGCATAGTTGTTGCAATGAGCGATATTTTATATTACCAAACAAACGAGGCCAATGTTTTTCTCAAGTCATCGTTATGAGAAGAAAAAACTTATGGAAATTTTGATGACCAAAAGCTGTCGAAATTATAAAACGTAATAATATCATTAGCAATATCAATTATGAGGACGTGCTTAGGATATTTTAAATCCTTAATTATAATTTGGTGAGGTGTAAACTCTACGGTCTTACCTTCACCTGAATGAGTGATATTATATACTTATAGAAGGTTCCAGGAAAGACTTAGAACACATAATACATCATTGAAATGACTATTATATAATTGAACTATTCCATACCCTACAATATTAAGAGATCTATCATCACCAAAAAATATTTTCTTGGTGTTACATTCATTTAGAGTAGAAAATATGTCTGTATCATTATCCATATCATAATATTCTCCAAGAATCAATAAGTCACTCACAAGAAGAAGAAGTAGAAGTTGCATTGAAGGAGAAACCAAAAGTAGAGAGTGCATGCCCATGAGAAGAAGAAAAAGAAGAATCAATAATGATATTGTTCTTCCTCATTGTTGCTTCTAATGTTTCCATCGTTTGAAAACATTAGACTCCACATGACCATCCTTCCCATAAACGTTACAATGTTTGGGACCCTTGTTTTTCTTGTTGTTGTGGTGAGGATGTTGCTTCTTGGGATTCTTGGATTTATCCTTTTGTTGGGCCACAAAGGCTTTATTGGGGGTACTTGTAGTGCTGACCACTCCAATTTGCACATTCTTTTCTTTCTCTCTAATCAAATAATCACAAAAGGACTCAATTTTGAGATCTTTATAGGAACTCACTACTATCTAAACAGTATCTCGTGGCATAAAAAGCAGATACAAATACAAAATATGCACTACCATTCTTAGAAATAATAAATTTTATGCAACAATCTTCCTTTATATCTATTTTGAATTCTATGCATAAAATTATAAGTATTTTGAACTTAGATAAATAATATTCAATGGAAAGAAAATGATTAGGGATTAGAGTCATTAACTGATTTTCTATCCAGTGGGATTGAATAATATTTTCTTTACCAAAATCAAATTCAAGCTTAGGCTAAGATGCACTGAGAGCATCAATTCCTTGAAGGTGAAACCTTAAATAAGGATATATGGACATTTTGAATAGTCCACATGATTCATCACTCGTTTTGGCCCATTTGACTTTATTTTCATCACCAATGGGTTCTATCTCTTTTCCCAAGGTAATCCAATTCAATCCTTTACTTATTAATACATATTCCATATGAGACTTCCATGAGAAGCAATTGGTATGGGTAAGAAAAATGTCATTGGGAGAAGCCATATTTGACTACAGAGAAAAATATAAAATTGATGGTTTGGATGGAAAGATCTCGAAAAAATTGGTTGTTTTTAGAAAACAACACTAAAAATTGACTTCGGATGTGAAATATATTACCTTTTGAAAACATTATAGTGGGATTTATGAAAAACACAATAATGAGAAATTCAATTATGGAATTTTGTGTTGAATACAAATAATTTGGGTAAATATTTTTGAAACATTGTATTTGATGGTATTTGCAATTGTAAAAACACAATTCTTGTGGGAAACTCCAAAGACATATGATGATATGCAACCTATATGATGATACAATTACAAAGACATATAATAATAAAAACATGACTGATAATTACTTGTAGAACATATCCAACCTATTTTGAAATCTTTGAGAGTTATACACTAAATGCAATTGATAATTTCTACCATTCTTAAAACAACTTTCTACTATCAATATGTGTGAGTTTCTATGAGTATTTAAAGTGTTTCATATTGATCTATAAATTTCCATGTATATTTAACTGGAACAATTCATCACATCATATATTATAATGTTATTAAATATTATATTATGCAAACTAATTTTCCTTATCTCCCAGATTAATTAATTACTAGCTTTACTTATATTTATAAAAATAACTTAAATGAGAAATTGAAAGACTAAGTAAAAATACACACCATCCACACAATTGAATAAAAAATGTATCCTAGGAAACCCAATATTGGAGAAAACCTATCTAAAAGGTGATTCCTCTCTTTTCTTTAGTTATGGGAATGCAAATATAAATAAAGAAAAACTCACAATGGAGTTTCCTTCAACACTATGGCTTTTATGGCTACTACACAATCATTTACTCATATTTCATTCTCTCAAAAAACTACTCCTAGATGCTCTTCTCAACCATGGAACAAATACAATTTTAAATAATGGAACCGCTTCTCATCCCAGTAGCTTGGTATTAAATATAGTCCAATATCCCTCCAGGGTTAAGGTTTTGACTTCCTCAACCCTCAATTAGTGATAAGGTATGGAACTTCCAAAATATTGTTGAAAGTGAACATGTGTCCATCCTCATATGTGTGAGTAATGGTGGATGATGTGGCATCCACTCATACCATGGTGATCAACAAGGAAGATCAAATTGTGGGAGGCATAAATCTAGCATGCTTGAGCTTTGATTGAGGTCATGTTTGCACCATTGGAAATGTATAAGTGTGTATAACAATTTTGTAGGTGTGGTTGCGAGTTATAGACACTGTAACCCCTAAAAATGTATTTTAATGCCTCAAAATGGCTATGGAAGGTTCTGGAACCAATCTTCCAAAATGTGACCTACCACTAAAATTGCCCCACAAGCCAATTCCTTCATTTTGTTTTCACCCAGAAAGTTCCAAGATAGATGACAAATTATATGATCACCCAATCTGAATCATACCTCCACATTTAGGGAGTATTTTGGTCCTCAGAATATTTAATGAATGATGTGAAGAAATATTTCCTCTAACTTCTCTTTGAAATACTATTTTTCCTTGCATGGAATTTATCCTTTCAACCCAATCTTCCAAAGGTCATGTTTATCTTTTCTTGTAGTTATGGAATTCCTTTGCAAAAATGTGTCCTCTACCAACTCCGCTTGAGAATATGGCGTTAATTCCTCTATGGCAGGTAGAACTTAATTCTCCTCCTCTTGATCCAAAATGGAAGGATAATAGAGTTTCAAATTATCCACATTCACTACGGAGTAAATGTGCATGTTTGGGGGTATATTGAGTATGTAGGCATTATCTCCCACCTTGGAATTATTTCCCACCTTCTCCAATATCTCAAAAAGGCAATACCACATAGCTTCAATATTCTTGCCATGACCCTATAGTATTTCCTTATTTAGTTGTAACCAAACTCTGCCTCCCACTTTTAATGACTTCTTGGTTCTTTGTTGATCATGTCTAGATTTATTCTTTTCCTATGACTTCTTCAATGTTTCTTTTTCTTGCAAATGGGTTTGTCTAACCTTTTCAAAAACTTTCTCTGCTCTCAATGATTTTTCTATGATGTCTTCCCTCACTCCTCCTTAATTTCCATAAAAAACATCTAAGGGTGAAGGTATAAAACATCCAAAGAAGTTTTCAAAAGGGGACTTACCAATAGAAGTATGGAATTATATTTTATAAAAGTGTCGAATATATATCATATTTTCATTCTAGGTATTTGGATGTTTTTTATTGTAACCCCTCAAAAATTGTACCAATGTACTATTGACTACTTCTATATTCCCATCTAGCTATGGATGTAATGTTTCGTATCTTTTCAAAGTTTAGTCCATCTTCTCCCAAAGCGTAGTAATGTAGAGGTAATTGGGCTGCAAGACACACACAATTACATAACACACCCTGCTATAGAATGTACAACAAAAAAACACAAATTCTTTTGCCAATAATGAGGAATCCATTGGAAACTAAAACACTTGAAAACCCACAAGTTTCAATATTATTTGTTTATTAATTCAATGTGATTGGATTTCTATATTACATTGAGCTTGAGATAAGAAGACCGCCATGAATTGCTACTTGCATAGCTGAAAACCACTACGAAATTGTCTAGAGGGTAATGGTCTATATGTATGAGTTGTGATTCTATTTCTCCTTCATGTGTGCTCACCCATTACATAAGATTTATATCCAATATGCCTTCTACGATTTCCTTACTTCATGGTTCACCAACCAATCCCCTTCAAATTCATGCTCCATTTCTTTTTAAAACTCCTCCTCAGCTTTGAAACGATTTTCCTTCCCTCCAAGAAAGAGTTTTTACTAAAACCGTCTCTTTGGCTTCCAGATTGCTTCAAATTCCTTTTTGCCTCGGGTCATGTTTTTCCTTTAGTTGCAACTCATCATGAATGCATACCAGCATGGAAAAATCAAATGCATACAACCACAATGTTGCAAATAAAGAAATATCGTGACACTCGTAAAATTTCATTATGTGTGCATGCTTCAACACAAGTTTCAACACGTGTTTGAACATGAAACTTGTAAAATTTCTCTATACATGGTAGTTTCAACACAAGTTTCAACATGAGTTTCAACATGTGTTTTAGCACGATTTTCAGCACAAGTTTCAGCATGTGTTTCAATACAATTTTTAGCATGGGTTTGAGCATAAAAATAGTAGTAGAAAGATTAATGAAGATTTGACATTTACACCAAATTGACTGATTATAATGGACCACTAACATAGTCCTTATTGGAATTATTTATTATTTACAAAATGAAAATATTTTTGGGTGATGCAGATTGCCCGAGCCCAAGGATGCTACTGCATCAGACACCCCTGGTAAGAAAAACATGAGCTCCAACTCATGTGAAAATCACTATTGAAGTGAGTAGTTCTTCATATGTGCTAATTAATATTCAATCACCCACAATGCATATTCATCTCCTCAATTCTTCCACTTGATCAAATATTCCATGTACTCCTTCCGACGAGTCTTCTTACCAATTTTGGTAGAAATAATTTCTTCAATATTCACCTCAAAATTAATTGGTAGACGTTGTTCCCATTTGTTGATGGTACCTTCATCTTATCTTTTGTCCCCTTCATGAAACTTATAGAGGTCAACAACATTGAATGTAGGAGATATGTCCAATTTCTCTGGAATTTTTAGATGATAAGAATTATTAGAGATCTTTATCAGAATTTGGCATGGACCCATCTTCTTGTACTTGATTTTATTATATGTGCCTCTAGGAAATCGCTCTTTCCTCAAGTGAGCCATGACCATATCACCCTCTTGGAATACCTTATGTCTTCTATGATGATATGTTCTTTGCTTATAATTGTTATTGTTGGTCTGTAATTTCTTCTTTGTATGTTCTTGTAATTCATGCATACTATCCACAAAATCATTCACATCAACATTCTTCTTTACTGCCAAATCCAACAATGCAACAAAATATACCACACCTTTTGCCGATCTTCCATAAAAAATATGAAATGGACTCTTTCCCATAGATCTATTAACTGAATCATTATATTTGAATCTAGCTTAGGCCAATGTCAAACCCCATTAAGTAGGATTCTCTCCACTTAAACTTCTCAACAAATTTCCTAGACTCTTGTTCACTACTTCTATATAACCTTCCATTTGAGAATGATACAATGAATTGTACAACAAATATGAGCCTAAATTTTTCCACAGTGTCCTCCAAAAATTCCAAGAAATTTGGTATCATGATCTAAAGTAATACTCCACGGAAATCCATGCAATCTGACCACTTCTTTGAAAAATAATGCAACTACTTCAATAACATCACCAGTCTTCTTACACACTATGAAGTATGCCATTTTAAAAATATATCCACCATTACCATTGTTGAATCATTCTGTCTTTGAGTCATAGGAAATCCTATGAAAAAATCCATATTCATATCCTCCCAAGGTCCTTTGGGTACTGGAAATGAAGTATAGAGTCCCATGTTTTGACTTTTTCCTTTGGCTAGTTGGCAGATCCTCCAACCTTCAACAAAATTTTGAACATCCTTATTAAATTTGGGCCATAAGTACCTCTCCTTTACCAAGGATGTGGTTTTATCCATCCCAAAATGTCCTCCTAAACCACCACTATGTAACTCTTTAATCCACTATGTAACTCTTTAATGATATTGAGTCATATGGAACTTCTGGGAATACGCAATTGCTGATTTTTAAATAAAAACCCCTCCTCGATATGGTAGTCAAGATATGGTGTTCTGTCTAAACCCCAAGTCGCCTTACATGCCTTGCATGTTTTTGACAAATTTCCATCTTATTCATAAAATTTCTTTAGACAGTTCAGGATTAACACTTCTACCGACATGGTATAGAGTAATGTTATCCTCCAACTTAATGCATGAACTACCTTATTGGACTTCTCAAACCTATGTTTCTGAAATAAAGAGTAACATTGCAAGAATTCTACCCATTTAGTATGCTTTTGATTCAAATTACCTTGGTTGTTAATGTATTATAGAGCTTTGTGATCTATGAACAAGACAATCTCCTTCGACAATAGATAATGTCGTCATTTCTTCAAAGCTTGCACAATAGAAGAAAATTTATGATCATAAACAAAATGATTATTTTTGGAATCATTCAAATTCTCACTAAAAATGAAATGGGTATGCCTTATTGACATAGAATTGCTCAAATTGTTGTTCCACTAGCATCACAATCAACCTGAAACACTTTATTAAAATATGGTAATGCTAATATTGGTTGTGTTGTTACTCTCTTCTTCAATTCTTCCAATGACTTCTTTTCTACTGTAGTCCACTGAAAAACTCCATTCTTCATACATTTTGTAAGAGGTGCACATATTTGGCTAAAGTTCCTAATGAATTTATGGTAAAATCCTGCCAATCCATGGAAACTCCTCACATTGAATGTGCATCTTGGTGTTGGCCATTCAAGGATAACCTTCACTTTCTAAGGATCCCTTTTTAGTATTTTCTTTGAAACTACAAAACTTGGGTACACTAATTCTCGCTACATGAATGTACACTTCTTCAGGTTTATCAATAGTTTTTATTCTTTCAAGGACTATAACACTGGTATCACATACTCAACATGCTATGTTTTGTTCCTACTAAAATTCATTATATCATCCAAATATACAACCACAAACTTACCCAAAAATGGCTTCAAGACTTCATTCATCAATCTCATGAACGTCCTGGCCGCATTAGTTAACTCGAACGACATGACTAACCATTCAATAGTCCATATTTAATATTGAATGTTATATTCCATTCATCACATTCTTTGTTCCAAATATGGTCATAACCACTCTTCAAATCAATTTTTGAAAAATATTTTGAACCACTCAGGAAATCCATAAGGTCATTCATTATGGGCATTGGAAACTGATACTTGATAGTGATGTTGTTTAATGCACGTGAATAAGTAAAAAATCACCATTCCCATATTTTATTTGGAGTCAAAAATTTTGGTACTGCACTGATCCAAAAATGATCCAGAGAATGCTAAGAACAACTCAGAACTCGTAGATGCAACACAGGATGCTCATAATGGCCTCAACAGACACAGAAAGGGAAAAAAATCAAAGTTCCCAAAACTCAGTGAAAATGATATTTTCGCGAAGATCGCATCGCAATATTTCTAACAGTGCAAATGAATCATCAAACAAAGTTATGGATTGAAATATATTTGCGCACAAATTTTGGTCAACCTAGTCTAGTCAATAGGGGATGAGTCAACATTCGTACTGTTGATGTTGGCATCCATACAAAAAACGTGGCAGGATAAGAAGGTGACATGTGTCATGTTGATGTCATCATGGTGACAGGAAGCACCAGAGGTTGCCACGTGTCACCGAGTTTTGGTACTTTCATAATGATATGTGGGCCAAAAGGATTGTGCCATGTGGCAATCTGTACGTTCCATATAGATAAAGTTGCACAATGACGTGGCATGATGACATGGTGCTAACATGACATGGGATGGAATGGATGAATGGGAGGATGCCACATGGCTCAATCAGGGGCTGCCATGTGGCAGGTAGAAAAAGAATAATGACAACCCGTAACTGATTTTTGAAAAAACTATACGGATTGGCGGGTCCGCCAAATCTGGCGGACCACGCCAAATCTGACCACGTCCTAAACTATTATCACCTTAGATAGAGCCACCGCCAAATTTTTTGGAAACAAAATTATATATATAACATATGGTTTCAACTATGAATCCAAAAGGGGGAGGCCCGCAGATTTGACCCTGATACCTTCTCCCCAAACTACGCCTTAACATTCAAACCTAGACCAACCTGCCAACAACCCATTCTTTGTAATGATCATTGTGGATTTCACTTAAGTGTTGAGTCTGTCAATCCCTGAAGGAGGAGGCATGCGTGTGGTACAACGTGGCAATTCATTTCTAGGTAGTGCATTCATTAATTGCAGGTTGCAAAGGGGCACAAAAATTGAGACAAATTTCTTCTTAGGCCTGGGAGTGCCAGAGTCAGATCGAGGCATGGAGAGAATCATTTTTGGGTAATTCGATGCTATGAATTTAGTGGTGTTTTCTATTTTCTGATATGAGCATTATTCATGTATCTTGATTTCAGAATGAGGTATACTTATGTATGGTGTTGGCTAGTTGTTCTACGAAATGGATTTTTTCGCCGGAATCCTGCGATATAAATTTACATGAATCACTATTTTTTGTTGTTCATAATTCATTTCTGAATGAAGAAATGAATTCAACATGCTGAAAAAATCCTAGGGCACTCAGATTCTACAGAAATAAACACTTAAATCTACGAATCCAACAATTTATTTATGGATTTCAAGTAAATATCCCCAGAAAAAATATTCATTTCATAGAATCTTTATCCTATGGCCTTATGTATTTTTCAAAAATATTTTGCCGAGTTAATGAAAAATCCTACCCATTTGAGAGAAGTACCTGGAGATGGAGTCCACCAGGGAGGAACTCCATTATCAAGGTTTTGTGTTCAAATTTGATGCTTATGTCCCTTCATTATTGAGCTTTCCTTCTTTAATGGTGCACTTTAATTTATGCTCATTTAATGCAATTCTTATAAGTCACTTGATGAAAATATCCCAGATCATGTTGGTATCAGATCAATCCTCTTTGAATTGAATTGTTGAGTGTGTTATCACCATAACAATTTTTCGATGGAATCCAAGTCTTGGGATTTAGTGAGGAGCTAGATCAGTGTGGAGAGGCAAATGTTTGGAGGACATGGTCACATTTAGTAGAGAAAGGATAAATATAGCAGAGGAGAAACATTTGATGGGGCCCAGTGGGCCATAGATCTCCCAGATCAACGGTTAGAAACTATATCAGGCATGGAACTTATGTGAATTTTAATCGTTTGATAGTGGGCTAATAGAAATATTGTGGTTTCAGCTCATGACCACGTAGCGCCACCAAAGGCATATCAGGGCTAAAAGCGGTCTATCCAAAACTTACTTTCCTCACCCCCGATATCGAAGAGAGTATATAAAGGGAGAGCTTCCGATCATTATCTTAAGATATTTCAAATCATTTGAACGTTTGAAAATTGACGCAAATGCTTTGTTTGAACTGAAGCTTAATAGTGAACTAGAATCACGCATTATCCACTGATTCTTAGGTATTTTTCATCATGGGAATGAATCCTATCATTTTATCTGCAACATAACAAGATTTTTCCTTAAAAGAAGAAGCCCTAATTGACAGGGACTCTGATATATTTGACACTGAAATAACTGTCTTGTCCATTTCCATATCCAGAGACAATTTGTTAGATAATGTAGGGAGACGAATACCTTTCCTTGAAGAGTTCTAAGCCTCCATAGTCCCTTAATCCGTCGAAGTCTCTTTCCCTTTCCCGAAATTCATAAGATGGTGTGCCGAGAAATACTCACAGGAAGAAAGGGTCATTTTAAATAGGTTAGGGTCAGAGGTCCTATGTAGAGTAGATATCTTGTCTATTCGACACAACCTTGGTACACTAGAATCTTCCCCTGCAGCCTATGAGCCATTCTAGTAAGAGAAACTAATTACAGTCTACAAAGAATGTCCCCCTAAGGTCAAAAACCTATTTTTGGAGACCATTGTTAAACCCGAACATCATTCTGAAATTCTATCATTGCCTCTACCTATAAGCATCATGGTTATTGAGATCTAGTGGGCCTGTTCCATACACAGTCAAGTCCAATGTTTGGATAATAACAAACTTGTTGTAGAGGTCATGTTGGGTTTTCTGTTGACCTTTTTTTAGTCAAAGTCTAGTCCATCAGTCTGCATTAGTTTTGAAGAGTTCATAGCTTATAATGTACACAAGTAACTAGTGAATTTCCAATCACTAAGGCATTTCAGGTATTACACACACTTGTTGAGGTTGTTCCTAGAGACAAAGAAGACAGAGTTCCCTGAAATTTCATTCATATCGACTAAATGAAAAAGGATCACAATGCTCATTTTTATAAATAATTTAATGTTCAGAGTTTATAGTTTGATCTGCAGCATTAGCCTACCAAGGGTTTTAGAAGAAATGAAAAGTTATTTGCAGCCCAATCCAAAGAACTGAGTGGGATATTGGGTGTTTTTCATGCACTCTACTGTGATTTGGGTATATGGTTATCAAGAGGCACCTCACCTTCTATCTTTTTTCCTAACGCCCAAAATATTTCCCTAGAGTTCATCAGGCAAAGAATCATCTCACAAACAAAGCATTTTTTGAAAATGAACAAAGTGTCTAACTTAAAGTTTCCTTTCATAATAGGACCTTTTGTGGTAAATACTAGATCTTGTTTGCCTCATATCCAGGCCAAGCTCAAGGAGTTTGGATTTACACAGCTACAAGCGAGAAAATATGATCCACACCAGGTCATATCTAAAAGAATAATGTTGAGCAAACAAGGCCCTTATGAACATGAATATGTCGAAAATTTTGATAAAATAGTGAACTTAGAAGCCTGTGTGGATATGGAAGTCATTTTGCACACTGATTAGAAACAACAAATAGAGTCAATACCGCAATAGACCCAGACACATAAAACTTCTCCAAGGATGATTATTAAAGCTCCTAATATGAGTGTTTATAGCAAAAGAAGCAGTTCAGAGGCCCTGGGCACCAGTGGTCAACAAAATGTTCTCAAGAAAATAAAAACCACACAGTCTCCACAGGTGGTAATCCTGGAGGAAGAGGAACCTAAAAAATAAATGAATATGGAAATGATGGAAAGAAGAACCAAAAATAAAGAGGCTAGTGCAGAAAGCATGTCACAGAGTGAAGGCATCTCAAGGGATTTTAGCAGCAAGAAACATGTCTTTGATAAAAAACCTGGGGAAGTATACAATTTCAAAGAAGATTTAGCGGATCAATGTGTTGAGAAAGGGAACTTGTCCATGAGTGAAATAAGATATTTGATTCCCTAGGTAGAAAAGGTTTCTCGGCATAAGTATTCCCTGCTCGCAGTCAGGGATGTAGAAAGAAAGACACTCAACATAGCGATGGCAGATGAGGACAAAGTGTCTGAATTCAAGCTGCATTATGAAAATATCAGTGCCCCAGACAAGGTAAGATTTCATAGAAACACCAGTGACATGTTGTATTTAGATTATTTTGGTCTGAGTTTGAAAGTTGCAAGACTGACAAATCACACACTCAAGTTGGAGGGACAATTGAGGCAAGAAAAAGTGTCCAGAAGAGCCCGACAGACTCAAGTTAAAATATTAGAATCTGAAGGCCCTCAAGGGGTAAAGGATTCCTTAGAAGAGAAAGACAAGATGATTCAGATCATGAAGAAGAGGTTGAAGATGTCTTCCACAGAGCATCCAAAAACAGTAGAGTTGAGTGCTCTAGAACAAGAAAAAAATACATTTCAGTAGGAAGCACTAAATTACAAATACAAAGTATTGTAGCTGGAAAAGGAAAAGGAGAATTGGTCACAAGGACAAGTAGAAGTATCAAACAGGGATGCAATTGTACCTAGTATAGCAGGAGATGATTCAAACACTAAGGATATTGTCCAAGCTATGTCCCAAGTATGTTTGAAAGTAGGATAAATCAAAAATCTTAAAGGGGATATAGAAAATTTGTAGCAAGAGATGAAAATAAAGAATTAGAAGGTGGCCCAATTTCAAAAAGAAAATAAAGAATTGCAGGAAAGAGTGGGCAAGTTGAAATGAGGATGAAAGGTAAAGGTCTTTTGCAGGGAGCTAAACATGTAATATGGGATTCTATTGCTGTTGAAGTTGCTAAATTTAGGGTGTACCTGAATTCATAGATGACAAAGTTAGCATGGTTATCACCGCCCGAAGCAGATGTACCCTTGTGAATGAGACATTGGAAAAACTTCCCTTAGAGTGGGCCCATAATGCTATAAATGTTTTGAATTCCATTGTTGCTACTGAAATTCAGATCATTGGGGTCAGGGACATGACTACACTGATCATTTGGGCTAGGAGGATCATTGTTAAGCACAATTTGCTCAATTTAGTTCAGACCAAGGCCGCACAGATGGTGTAGAGAATACAAGAGTTCAAGGATCTATTTGAGAATTTTTTTATCAAAGGCCTCCCATATTTTTGGCATAACAAAGGGAAACTATACGACCTATACGAATACAATTCCCTCATCACACATTGAAGAATGGATCATTCCAAGTTCGAAGGCTTAGAGAAAAACTTGAAAGGACCAAGTCTAGTAGAATATTTGACCACAGATTTTGAGATCTTAAATCAGTTTAAAATCGTGAAGATCGAGCTGCCAACTATGACTTATGCTACTTGCATCAACTTGGAGATCCTGATTAAAGAGATGATGGATTATGACATTCCTTCGGACTTACAATGGAAAGAGATCGTGCAGCTAGGTGAGAAAAAATGAAGTTTTCCAGGAACCAACAAATAGCCTCTAGGTGTCACCAGATTTGCGAGTTAAATAGAAGGTCAGAGCAAGAAAAATATAAAAGACAAAAGGCGAGCAGTCGAAGAAATCAGCCGTTAGTTTTTGAAACTTTTTTTGTTAATCATTGAAAATTGGTTCACATGCCGAGACTATCAGTTGAAATTATTGTTATTTGTTTTAGAAGATGAAACATTTTAGTTCAACCATTGTAATCGAATTGTATAAGTATTAGAAGTTTCGAATGAATTAATGTTGGCAGAAGTGAAAGGGCATTGTTTGTTGTTTCTGATCTCAATTGTAATTTTCTAGAGCTGATTGAATACATATGCAAAAAATTTTGAAGTCTCTATGAAAAGATTCTAATGGTGGTGATATGAGTTTTGTCTCCTTTCATTGTATGCATTTCTTGTGATTCTTTAATTCAATTTGCATAGTCTTAAGTTTAAATTGGATAGTTAAAAGCTCAGAATTCATCTTATGATGCTCTCGACTTAAGTAATTTAAACTGTGTGTGATTCTTCTTAACTGATTCAGAATTCATCTGAGTAATGCTCTTTTGCAGTTATTTGTTTTCTCCGTCTTCCTACACCTTGCTTAAACTCATTTATAACTCAGATTCATTGCCTCATTTAGCCTTTATCCTAAGGAGAGTTATATCGACCAGTCATTGTTTTCATTCACTTTCATAATTTCGAATCCATATCCCTAAGTGACCCTCCCCTTTCTCATCAGAAACTTTATAAAAAACCCCCAAAACAAACTAAATCTAGCCAATGAATTTTCAAAGAAATATCAAGTGACACAAGAGATCCCTCTCTGAGTTGAGCAGGCTAGTGCCCAACTCTAAACTTGGTTGAAATACTTACCTCTTTCATTTGTTCATCAAACAAAACAAATTTATAGAGTGCTAACATTTTGGCGCCATTGTCGGGGAACGAAAGTGAAATCTTCCCTGGGAAAATGACTTGAAGCTCTAATTTTGATCCCTGAGGGTGATTGTAGATCAAATACCTTATTGGCTGAGATTTTGTTTTCCCTGGTGACTCCATTACCAAAAGACAAGTTTCACAAAGAATTGTGAGCTATAAATCCTGGCTCCCAAGATGATTCACACCAGGAGCAACCCAGACCCAGAAGATGCATCCCTATGTCTGATCCTGAAAATCTTGTACGTAAAAGAAAGGAAAATTCAGTAACCCCAGTGTCACGTCCAAACCGTTGTTTATCCTTACCCAAGTATGGAGTAATGAGCATTGAAGAGCTTGATTTTGACTTGAAATTCAAACAAACTCTGTTGAGAACTAAATCTGAATCTTGTTTAAGCGAGGCCATCTTTGACAAAAAATTATTCCAGGATTTTATTTTAGCTGCATCTATGAAGCCTATAGTGATCCACACTCAGAACCAACATCCACTCTGACCCCTCACAGAAGCCATGGAAGCTAGATTCAATCCTCTCATACTACCTTCTCAACTACATGATTTAGCTCGAGAGTATAACCTAAGGATCAAACTATATGTTGTTGAAGGCAGCATATCAACCCAAAAACACCTAGATTGGTTTAATGATTTCACAGACTTAGAAGACGTGGATTTTGAGTATGTAAAAATGAGACTGTTTGCACAAAGTCTTGCAGGAGAAGTGAGGAAGTGGTTTAGATCCCTTCCAGCGGCTAGTATCATATATTTTGAAGCCTTTGAAAATAGCTTCCTTTCCAAATGGGGTGACAAGAAAAATCCCCTTCAGTTTTCGACCCAGTATAACAACATGAAGAGATCACCTGACGAAACAGTGTAGGAGTTTTCAGCCATATTCGTGAAGGTCTATAATTTGATTCATGTTGAGGTAAAACCCCCCCTAAGGCTACTCAACTCAGATATGTCAATTCTTTTGAAAGTGATTTTGCTTTGTTATTAAGACAATGAAGGTCCTCCACATTAGATGATATGATGATTGATGCCATAGAAGTCGAAGTGAATATAATGGATTTAGGAAAGATAAAAGTTAACTCTGGTAGGGACATGAACAAAGCTCAAGATAAGGCACAACCTTCAACCTCCTAAACATTAGAAGAAAGGTTTGAAACAATGATGAGAACCATGGAGAGGATGATGGAAATAATAACCTTCAACCTCCTAAACATTAGAAGAAAGGTTTGAAATGATGATGAGTACCATGGAGAGGATGATGGAAATAATGGTCTTAGATAATAAGTCTAACCCTAGAGAAAATGATGACGTTCCACCCATAAATCCGAGGAGACCAACAATCCTACAAATTAGACAAAGATAGAAAAGAAATCAGGGGAATTAGGAAAATCAAGGAGATTAGAGAAATCAAGGAAATCAGGGAAATCAAGCGAATCAAGTGAATCAAACAAATCAAGGGAATCAGGGGGATCAGGAGGTAAGGATTCCTTTCCAAAATAGTTATGTAAATGAGAATTATGGTAAATATTTTGAAGACGACATGAACGATTGTGATGATAAAGAAACTGAGGTATATATTACTAAAGAAGAACATGACCAATTCATGGATGCAAATGATATCTTCATGAAAGATGAGGAGGAAAGGTTATCGGTAGAAAAGGAAGATTACCAAGAAGGATTTCAGGATGCCATCATGCAATTCTAGAAACAATACAATCATCAGAATCAGAGAGTTCCTGAAAACCCTCTGAAAGGAAAACCCCCAAAACGAAATCCCCCAAAGGGAAACCCCACTAAAGAATATCATAATAACATACCCTCTTCAAGTCAGCCCAAAAGGGATTCATCTACAAAGAATATTGTAGACAAAGGAAAACAAAAAGAAGAGCCCCAGAAGAGAATATTAGAGGCAAGGAAAGAAACGATCACCAAAGAGGTAGAGAAAACCTCATCCCCTTTTAATTTTGAAAGTGAGATGGCCAAGATCACATTTTTTGTAACATTCAATGAATTGATAAAAAACAACGAATATAGAAATCAAATCATAAAGATGATTAAAATGGAACAAAATTATGATACCCTGAACATACAAGATGATCACCCAACCATCTTGTTTGGTCCAAGAGTAGAAGAAAATCAAATCATAAAGATGCTTAAAATGGAACAAAACTTTTGATACCCCGAACATACAAGACGATCACCCAGCCATCTTGTTTGGTCCAAGAGTAGAAGAAATTAGTGATAATTAAGAAGTTTCCCCTTTCCAATCCAGTTTGAAAATCCATGATAGGAACCTACACAATGCCATGTTGGATTCATGAGAATCTCATAGCCTAAGTCCCAAGGTAGTCATGGATCAACTAGGCCTGGACATCACAAGGCCTTACGAAGAGTTGATCTCTTTTGTTTCAAGGAATGTAAAGTGTCTAGGTCTTCTCAAAGATCTAGTTGTATCTTTGGCATAGATCCTATAAAAGAACATGATTATGGATGTGGTGGTTGCTGATATTCCTCCCAAGTTTGACATGTTGTTATCAAGGTCTTGGGCTGCAAAATTAAAGGGAACCCTCAAGATGGACATGTCTTACGCCACTATCCATGTATTTGGTCAATACACAAGGTTGTACAAAGAGGTTTTACTCAAATATATGGTCAGCAACAAGTCACAACCGAGTAATCATCCCATATACTCTGTGGAAACTGAGCTAGGATCTTCAATTTTCTTCAATGACTTATGTTTTGAGGAGAAAGAGCTAGAGATCGATATGGATGACAAAGAAAGACCTAATAAGCAAATTCAAGAGTGTTCAGAGCATTAGGATAACACAAAAGATCATATATGGAAGATGAGTTTTGATGGATCTGCCTGTAGAAAGGGAGAAGGGGCTGGCATATGGATCAATCACCCCAAAGGAGATTCAAAATTGTGTTCTTATAAACTTGTCCTTGAATGCACAAATGACATGGATTAATATGAAGAATTAATATTGGGGTCAAGATTTTTGAAAGAATTGGGTGCCAAAAGAATTGTTGTAYGTGGAGACTCTGAGCTAATAATCAATCAAATCAAAGGCATATACCAATAAAAACATCCTAGACTGAGAGATTATAGGAACTTAGTACTAGACCTCCTTGAGAAATTTCTAGAGTATAATCTTTCAACGATTMCAAGAGAACATAATCAGATTGCTAACGCCTTGGCCACTTCAGAAGAAGTTTTAAAAGTTCTAATATTCCTTCATAAAAAATACAAAGTTGAGGTCAAGTACAGGCCAGTAGTACCAGATAATATCAAGTACTGGAAAGGTTTTGAAGATGACAAGAAGATAGAAAGTTTCCTCAAGATGGAGAATGAATTTGAGAATCTCAACATTGATGAAGAATACTTTGATGAAGAGGTATATGTAGTTTCTTTCACCAAGGATGGATATTTAGACAATCAGATTGCAGGCAAAGATATAGTTCAGCTAAAGAGAAACATCATTCCCAAGGGTCTGGTCCCATTGGAGAAACTCTTTCATAATAATGACGTGTCCAGAAGTCCAAAAATTAAAGTAGATGAAGGGGATATGGAAGTTTGCAATATTGGGACTCCGGAGGATCCAAAGATCATTAAGATGTCTAGAACACTCAACCCTAAAGTCAAGGATAAATATATCAAATTAAAGAAAGAGTTCCCTGATGTTTTTTCTTGGAGCTATGATGATTTGAAATTTTATGACACCAATATAATTCAGCATGTTATTCCAATCAAAGAATATCATAAACATTTCAAACATAAATTAAGAAGGATAAATCCTTTACTGCTGCCTTTGATTGAGGAAGAAGTAAGGAATCTATTTGAAGCCAAAATAATAGTTTCCCTGAGATTTTCTAAATGGGTGGAAAATCTGGTGCCAGTCATAAAAAAGAGTGGAGAAATCAGATTATGTGTGGATTTCATAAATATGAACAAAGTATCTATAAAGGAAAACTATCCACTTCCAAAGATGGATCACATTTTACAGAAAGTGGTGGGTTCTCAGAGGATTTCAATGTTAGATGGCTTCTCTGGATATAAGCATATTATGGTACACCCTGATGATCAGGAAAAGACGACATTAACCACACCATCGGGAACATTCATATATGCAAAGATGCATTTTGGGATTATGAATGTAGGGGAAACATTTCAAAGAGATATGGACATAGATTTTGTTGATGAAAAAGACAAATTTATTGTTATCTACCTTGATGATATCACTGTGTATTCTACCTCAGATGAAGAACACCTTAATCATATTAGAAGGGTGTTTCAGAAGTGTAGGAATTTCATAATCTCATTGAATCCTAAGAAGTCAAATTTTTCCATGGAAGAAGGAAAGCTATTGGGTCACATTATTTCGAAAGAAGGGATAAAGGTAGATCCTAGTAGAGTTGAGGGGATCTTAAAATTTGGCATACCCAGAAGTAAAAAGGAGGTACAATATTTCCTGGGGAAAGTGAACTTTCTGAGAAGGTTTATCCCTAGTTTGGCTGAAATCATAAAGTATATTACCAACATGCTCAATAAAGGGAATGAAATAAAATGGACCCCTGATGCCATAAAATATTTTTAAGACATTAAAGTGGAATTAACTAAGGCTCCAGTTCTGGCTAGCCCAAACTTTGAAAAGGACTTCATATTGCTCTCTTTTGCCTCAAAGCACACAATTGATGTTGTTTTACTATAGAAAGATGAGCAATATTTTGAGAAGCCTATAGGATATTACAACAAGACATTTAGGGATGCCCCATTGAAATATGATATCATGGAGAAGAAATCATATGCATTAGTCAAGGGCTTGAAAGAATTCAGAGTGTACATATTGCATTCCCATGTTACTTCTTATGTGCTCAGTAGCTATGTGAAATACATATTGACCCAACTTGATCCTGAAGGAAAGAGGGGTAAATGGATAGCAGTGTTGTTAGAATATGACCTTGATATCAAACCCACCAAATTGATCAAGGGACAGGGGCTTGCGAAATTGATGGCACAAACCAACTGTGAACTCCTAGGAATAAATTTCATTGCAAACCTGTTAGAAGGTGCAGAAGAAGAGAAACCTCCTCAAATATCCTAGAAATTCCTTGACTCCACCTAGTATGTAGATATCATTTTTGTGTTGAAAAAATTGCAGGCTCCTCCTGAATTTAGTAAAACAAAGGCCAAATTTTTGAAACTGAAGGCAACAAAGTTTCGTATAGTAAATCAATCTATATATTGGAAAGATCTAGGGGGGCATTTTATTGAGTTGTTTTCTAGAAGAAGAAGTAGAAAAGGCCATCAAAGAGCTCCATAAGGGTGAATGTGGAGGTCACCATTATTGGAAAACAATTATGCATAAGATTTTGAGGGCTGGGTTTTATTGGCCTAGCATTTCTTTATATGTCTATAAAAAAGTTTCAAAATGCCATGAATGTCAATTTTTTTATGGGAAGGGAAAATTGTAGCCTCTGCCTTTGAAACCCATCTCTGTGGAAGCCCCTTTTAGATAGTGGAGGCTTGATTTTATAAGGGAAATACATCCATAGTCCTCAACTCAACACAAGTGGATTCTGACAGCAACAAACTATTTCACTAAGTGGATTAAGGCAATTCCCACCAGGCATGCGACAAATGATGTCATCATTCAGTTTTTAGAAGACAATATTTTTTCCAGGTTTGGATGCCCAATCAAGATCATAATAGAAAATGCAGGAGATTTCAAGTACAAGAAAATGGAGCAATTTTGTAGTGACTACAATATCACCCCTGGACATTCTACATTGTACGACCCTCAAGGAAATGGGTTGGTTGAGTCTTCAAATAAAATCTTAGTCAAAATCATCAAGAAATTGTTGCAAGAAAATAAAAAGGCATGGCACAAAAAGCTCATCCATGCATTATGTGTTGATAGAATCACCCCAAAGAGGTCTATAGCCACATCCCCTTTCCAAATCGTGTATGGTATAGAGGCAATATTTGTTAAGAACCAAACATCAATATAGCATAGAAAAACCTCAAGAAAAGTACTCAACGCCTTGAAAAGAGATAATTTCAGATAATAAGCCTCTTCGAGGGGGCAACCTCATTTTACCCCACTTAAATGTTCAAGTACAAGATGATTCAAAATGAAAATGTCTCCTTGGTATAT
>SNQJ01S0013343.1:38666-54723 GCA_010110895.2 Picea sitchensis | reverse complement strand
AAAGTGTCACAAGGTAGTATCTCATACTGCAAAATTTAGCTTCTTCACAATCTGCTCAAAAGGAGAACAAAAGAACACTACAACCACAACAGCCTTGCCCCAAGCACCTTCTATCCAACAAAAGCAGGTCGACAAGGTTGCAACAAAGCGCAAAGATTCCTTCTTCAAACTGTCCTCTCATGTATCTCAACTTGTTGAACAACCTCAACCTCAACAGGTTCTTGATAGACTTCCACAAACTGAGCAGCGTGACGTCTCCAGCAAGACAAGCAGCTCACCAAGATGCATATTCAACAAATGCTTTTCCTTCTCCCCTGGGAGCTCAACGCAATGGAGACCATTTCTTCCTAAGGAGGGAGGATTGATCCAAGTGGATATCAGTGGCCACCCACCTTTTCCAACTAGCTCAAAACAACTTTCTGGCAATTTTGGCAATTTACTATTTTTAGCAGGTTTTAACTTTCGGGGCCATTTTGAGGGCCTAAATGAAGGTTTTTCGAGATTGATGTTATCAATGATATCTAAATGCATGATTGAGGCCCCAAAATGAATCTCCTTGATGATACCTTTCCAACGAGATATCATACGCCTAAAATGGAGATCGTGTGCAAAAGTTACGGCACCGAGAAGTTGATGTACTAACTTACCCAAATGGGGCCCACATGAATTTTGGCGCTTCATCTCCTAGGGTTAGGTTTTTTGATGTCTAGGACTTTTGGCATTCCTGTTTATTGTAAAAGGGCCTTCAGAGCCTCATTGTAATCATCTTCTTGCGAATGCGAGTATCCGTCACATCTCTTCTTAGAGATAAGCTGCCAGCATTCTAGCGAGTCTTTCACTCTGTATTTTTACAGTCTCTGTACATTTCTCTGATTAATAGAAATCGTGTATTACTGTATATTTGTGTTTATGGTTGCATCTCTGATATATTTCTATTATATTATTGAATATCTTCAATATCTCTGTGCATTTCTTTATTATATCTACGCTCTCATTTTGTGCTGAAAATAATCCAGATCATAGAGTCTAGTCCATCAATCTGTATAAGTTTTGAAGCGTTCATAGCTGATAATGTACACAAGCAACTGGCGAATTTCCAATCACTAAGGCATTTCAAGTATTACACATACTTGTTGAGGTTGTTCCTAGAGACAAATAAGAAAAAGTTTCCTGAAGCTGCATTCATATTGACTAAATGTAGAAGGATCACAATGCTCATTTTTATAAATAAGATAATGTCCAGAGTTTATAGTTTGATCTTCAACACTAGTCTCCCAAGGGTTTTAGAAGAAATGAAAATTTATTTGCAGCCCAATCTAGAGAATAGAGTGGGAGATTGGGTGATTTTCATGCACTCTACTATGATTTTGGTATATGGTTATCAAGAGGCACCTCACCTTCTACCTGTTTTCCTAATGCCCAAAATATTTTCCCTAGAGTTCATCAGGTAAAGAATCATCTCAGAAACAGAGCATTTTCTGAAAATGCACAAAGCATATAACTTAAAGTTTCCTTTCATAATAGGACCTTTTGTGGTAAATACTAGATCTTGTTTTCCTCAGATCCAGTCCAAGCTCAAGGAGTTTGGATTTACACAGCTACAAGGGATAAAATATGATCCACACCAGGTCATATCTGAAAGAATACTGCAGAGAAAACAAGGCCCTTATGAACATGAATATGTCGATTTTTTTTTATAAAATGGCAAACCTGGAAACCTCGACGGATATGGAAGTCATTTTCAAGACTGATCAAACACAACAAATAGATTCAATCCCATTGTTGGCCCTTGACCAAGTCTTGAGGATCCTTGGTCATGTTTGACCTATTTTTTGGACTTTGATAGGTTGTCGAAGGCAGAGCGCAAGATGAAGCGGAGATCATGGGATCTCGACCCATGTTTAGGGCATTTTTGGATTTTGTGCTTATGTAATGGGTATGGGGATGTTGTCCCATGGGTTTACCCATGCTTAGGCCTATTTTGTAATGTATAAATAAAAGTCTAGGCGATGTAAGAAGTAGTGAATAGTGACTAGTAGTGACTAGTCAGTTGCAAGTGTGCTAAGTGCTAAGTGGTAATTTCTTTGTGCATACTGTGTGAGTCTTGCAGAGCTAAGTGCAAGTGATTTTAAGAGATTGTGGAAGGTTTTTTTCTATAACTCAAGGAAGGAGGATATAACGAGGTGCACAAATCTCCTATCCTCTGAGGAGTTTATTTTGAGGCTTTGTGCATGTAAGAAGATTGATCGAAGCTAATAAAGAAGGCGAAGAGTTGGTGGATGTGGCTCTAGGGTGGGGGTGAACCACATATATCATGTGTTGTGAATGCTTTGTGCTTTTTGGATGTTCTTTTGTTTCTGTGATTCAATGATTAGTGAGATKTTAGATGATAGATGAATCTAATATGATAGCTTAGTGCTAAGTAAGATGAATGAATTCTAGATCTGATCTCTATTGGTATGCTTATTTGTTGAATCTATTGAATCTATGTGAATACTGCATTGATCTGTTGTTAGGGTTTAACTGTGTTGTAAACTAAGACTCAATATTGATGAATCATAATTGCTAAGTTCTTTGTTAAGGTGTTACAATCATAGATCTGTTTCCCAACTAAGGTTGTAAACATATGAGTCCTACAACCACCTCTGCCTCTACCTCGAGTGAGACTTCATCTACTTCCCAGGTGTTTTCGAAAGGGTCGATAGTTAGGGTTTTGTTGGTGTGCGAGTTGTGGAAATTCCTGCGCAATAGGATGCGAGGGATGTGAAGAGGTGTTTCTGTGTTAGGGAGAGGAATCATCAACGGGGGTCCCGTTGGTGCTGGGATTGTTTCTGGGGGATTGGGAGGAGACTCAGCGAGTGCACAGTATTGACAACTACGTGTCTGTAGAAGGACTTCTTCCTCACTAGTGAGGATGATAGTACGATCTGTGGAATTGTTTGGGTTGAGATATTGTCCCAACTGTGGTGGGGTAGTTTGCATGTCATGTTGGGTGTTCATCACTCCCTGGTATGGAATGGGGTTCTGCAGCATGGCTAGGGGTGGTTGCTGTATGTATTGTTGTGGGGCCCGCTGAGGGGCAGGCGGTGCTGGAGGATGTGGTCCATTTACTGAGTCTTTCATCTATTTAAAATCAGTGATTTGGGGGCAATGATGAGTATAATGACCGAACTCACCACAAAGGGCACATGAGAAGTTGGTTCGAAGGTTATTGTTACTTTTCCCTTGATGCATGTTGTTGTTTCCCCCTTGGGGGTTCTGCGTCCCTTCATTCTGGTTTCCCCCAGTAGGTTAGTTCTGTTGGGGGTGATTTTTACCTTGGCCTGGGTTGTTATTGTTTCAGTTTTTTCCTTTATTTTTGGCATTATTTGACTGATGGGTTGGATAATTCGTATTCAACTATTCAAAATTTTGATATTGCTAAATGGCAGAGGGTTGAAAAAAATTAACCCCAGCATGAGGGTATCCTTGTGGTGGAGCTATGGGTTGTGGAAGGCCAGGAAATGGAAAGTATGGATTATTTTGTGGTAATGATCCGTAAGGTACATAGGAAGGTGTGGCACTTTCACTAGTACTTAAATTATAAGCTGAGGTAGAGGGAGTACCAGAACTTGTTTGGATAGGTGGGCATATTGTGGGTGTTGGCGGTGGCCCGCTGATGGGTGGAGGAAGGGAAACAGGGTATGGTTGTTGATAAGGGGGTGGGGGATAATAAGGGGTTCCTCCATATGCCGACGTATATTGAGGTGTTCCATACATTGGTGATTGTTGGGGTTGTGGATTGTGGTGTGTGGTGTTACCAATCAGTCCGTCTATTGAGCGAGACATCCCAGGTTTATCTTGGCCAAATGGCACGAGTTTTGGGAGATCAGGAAGTACTGTGCACAAGGACCCTGATTGTGAATAGATGAGGTCATATTGTTGAGCCTTACTGATGGCTTCTTATTATGATTGAGGGAAGGTGGAAGATACATATTTACCGAGGAGAGAGACAAGTGATCGAAGAAACCAATCAATACATTGTTGTTTGGTGGTTTCTTCTTTGTACAAACTATGTCACCGACACCACTCATGAATGTGATCAGCGATATGTGTGGCTGAGGTTTGTTTAAAATTAGAGAGTAGTTGAAGACCATTGTCATGGAGGATTGGTAATTGGAAGAAGGTAAAAAATGCTTTGGCCAAGGACTCGAAAGTCGTATGGGACCCTGACCTTTTGTCTACATACCATTTGGTTGATGGGCCAGTGAGTGTGCATTGAAATAATCGTAGTTGAATGGAATCGTCCATAATTCTATTGGAAGAGCACCATAAGTGGAAAGTCATGACATGGTTGGCAGGGTCATCTCCTGCCTTTACTTCAAACTTGGGTATATCTGAAGGTAGTTTGGTAGGCATTGCAGGCCATGTGGCGTCATGCAATATAGGATCATTTGTGAGTTTTCTTAGATCTGGTATGTTGAGAGAGGCCAAGTATGGCATTTGGAGTGGTGGTGGAGGATTAATTCTAGCCATGGTGTGAGTGGTTTGTGAACCTGACCCTTGGGGGGGACTAGGTGGGTTTGTACTTTCCCCTTGAGAGGAAGTAGGCCCCCCGCTTCTGTGTAAAGGAGAGCGAGTGGATGACGAACCTTTGGATTTGGACCCAAGTAAGGTGTAACCAAGAAAAGATGATCCTAAGACAGTGTCTCTCACAGGAGTGTGAGAAGGTGGAGTCAATGAGTTGGCAATACTAGGAACTCCCCTTAGAATAGGAGGGAGGTTTAGCAAGCGTCTGGAATAACGGGGGTTCTATGGGTCCCCTATGATGACCGACTAGTTGAGTGGATGTGTGCGAATGGTGGTGAGAGTAATAAATAAACAAGAGCCTTTGTTGCAATTCTTGAACTTTACACGATATATATCTAAATCAAATGTAATCAAAAGTGCATCATACATAAAGTGTTTTGATAAATAAGCATATATGTGGATAAGTGAATTTTTTTTTGCGTGGGGGAATAAAGAAAACAAATGCTCCTTTCCTAAAATACGTAACGTCCTTCCTCTCAAAATAACACTGGACCTTCCAATAGCACTCGACAGTGGGGCCTGAAGCCACCAAAAGAGGAACTAGTGAAGGATGAAGCAATCAGTTATAATGAGGGGTAGAGGGGGCATATCTCGAAAGAACTAGCTATATTTCCCAATAGCCACACAAAATCCAATCAAGGTGCAATTACAACCCACAATTGCCACCTGGGTAGATGTCCTAAAATTTGGTCACTAGGTACCTCGCTCAAAGTGCGACATTTAGATTTTTAGCCTAAGAAATGGGTCATGGGCTGGATCCCATCCAAGAGGTGGGTGCCTCAAGGGGGGATGCATAGAACAACCAGACCTTGGCCTTCAACCCTTCACAGGTATCTCCCTTCCTTATGGTGTTAGTAACACTTGACTTGGAGGATTTAAAGTTCCCTATTTGACAACTTCTATTGTTTTGAAAATGTGAGAACTAGATAATGGGGAGTTATTTGGATGCCTATCCCCGAAATCCTACCTAGACTAAAATATTTCTTTGGGTACTTCCTGTGGAGGAAAACTTAGTGATTTTTTAGAAAAATTTTAGATGTGGTTGTTTGAGAGATTGGGGGTGTGTGCTCGTTGAAATAAAGTGGGAGTGGACAGTTTCGTCGAGAAAAGGGTGGGGTGTTTCAGAATCCCTTTGGAGGAAACTTACTTCAACCTCCATGTTTCGAGATGAGAACTATGTGAGTGAGGAATGACTTTTGTGTGTGAATGAGTGAATGTGTGCCAATTTTTAATAAATTAGGTGTCTCCTTGCTACATGTGGACTTCGCTTGGTCCTTACAAGTCTTTGATTACCTAATTAGCTAAATGTCTTTGGTACAACCTTGAGGAATTCAAAAGTCCCTAGGAAGCTAGCATGTGGACATGTGGGTCCGTTACTATTCCTTTAAACTTCCCTAGTGATTTAATCTAAGAAAGTAAATTTCAACACTATCCTAGATTGTGATCATGTGGGCATGTATGGGCCCATTACAAAACCTTTAAACTTCCCTAGTTATTTAATCTAAGAAAGTAAATTTCAACACTATCCTATCTTTGTAGCATGTGGGCATGTATGGGCCCGTTACAATCTTGAGATGTGTTTGAAAGATAAACTAAGAGGAGTCCCTAGGGGGTTGTTGTCATCTCCTAAAGGTTTTAGTCTTTTTTTAAGGGAGATGGAATTGTCCTACATCCTTTTTCTGATTCTCAATATCACTTTGAATCGCGAGAGAAGAGCATACTCAGCGATTGATATCCAATTTCTGGTCCCAATGCAAGTTTTATGTGATTACAAATGATTCCAACTTATACTCTTAGTCAAAGCATGCCATCCATGTGGAAAAATGAAAAAAAAAGAGAAAATAATGATTTTAAACCCCCTAAGTGCCTATGTGTTTTGACTAATCCCTTTATATGAAGAGGGAACTAAGTGTGGTGCAGATTACAACATGCATGGAATCATTTTTAAAAAGGCTAGGGGCCTTCACAAATCACAAAAAGGATTACAATGTGTATTTTTCTACACAGGTGCACGGGTGTCAGAGTAGACAGAGGTGCATTGAGCGCTAATGCGCAAATCAAAAAAGACTTTTGGGCGCAGGTGCGCAGAGGGCGTTGAATAACACAGTACTTTTGGCACATGTGCACATGATGTGCGAATGTGGGCCAATAAACCTGCACACACCTGTCACATGGCCGTGAAGAAAATTTCGAATGGAATTCTCTCAATTCAGCTTTGAATTGGATGTTTTGCAGGTCGGCTTGGGCCGGTTATGATATCTGCAGATTAAATAAACCAAAAGAAGAGCTAGAATAACCCAAATGGGTTAGGAAATTGATACCTCTCCCCAGTGGAGTCGCCAATCTGTTGCGCCTATTTTGTCACCTGAATGAGCAAAATAGAGGTGCTTACAAGCTTAGTTGGCTCAACTAAGAAATACAACAGTAAGGGAAAGGGTTAGAAGAATAAACATAAAAGACTAAGCTAAGAATTAAACTAAGAAAGGAAAGAACAACTAAACTATTGAGCATAAGGACATAAGAACAAGAAACAAACAAGACTCATGTCACCAATGGAAATGATTGTATTAGTGAAAAGAAAACATCGAGAAGAAAGAGGACTTTGAGTCCCTTCTTCCTCCAAGGGAGGGCTCTTGGACCCCCACAATTGATCTCTTCTTACAACTTTGAAACTTGAAAGAAATGATGAAATAATCCCAAGCTAACCCACTCAAAAGGTGATGTGGATTGCCCAAATGGAATGGTGCTAGTATGCTCTTGATGAGAAAAGAGGATTCCCTAAGAGAATAGTAGCAACATAACGTTACAAATGAATTTCTTGAAAATGTAGTGCACCCATGGCCTTGTTTTATAGCACCACTTTGAGGCACTGTGCAACCAACTTTTAATGTGAAAAGGGGTTGTTTATGGCACCTTTAGGTCTTTGACTAGCCACCCAGTTGGATCCAGCCGAGATTTGGATGTCAAATAAACTTGGAATCTGAAACAGAAGTGGGTGGGAGGCCAACCAATCTCATAAATGGGCCGTTCTCAGGTGTGTGTGGCTTTTAGTGACCACAATCGTGCATCGTGTGCATGTGCACTTTTTCTGCATTTCTGGATGGTGCATGTGCGCGCACACCCTGTGTAGTCATAGCGCATATTGATTTTATAATTGGTTGTATAGTTTTCGACCTTTTGGAAATGCCTTTTGGTAATTTTGGTCCATGGGTGGACTCATAGATATTTGAAGATGTTGAATTCCTGTAACCGTTTGCGGATGAAATTTCAGTGATAACACCTGGGACTTCCCCTATGCCAACAAATTGTTCTGTTGTTGGGACTTGAAACTGTTATTATTGGGAACTAAGGAAGAAGAAGCTATGTGCGAAGATCTGACCCAAAACTATGAAAGATCTGTGCATAGATCTATTTCTCTGGTGCACAGTACTCTACTTGGATTGTGAAACTCTTCACTAAGAAGAGAAGTCTAATCTGAATAAAATAGGTAAGATCTTGGAGCCTTGTGCTCTGAAAGAGGTAAGAATAGTAAAAGATTTTATATCTGGAAGCTTTGTGCTCTGCTGAAAGTAAGATAAGTGGAAATTTTTGTTTCAAGAATATGGATCTAGGTATGTTTGATAAATTTTTCCCTAGCCTGAAAACCAGGGCATGGCTAGAATAAATACGATTTGATATGAGTAAATCTGATAAAAATAGTGAAAGATATGTTATTCCTATGCATAGAGAAAATGTTTGGACTAACAAATGGATGCAAGACCCTAGAAAGATTTTTTTGTAGGTTAGCTACAGGAAAGGTTGGGGATCATTTAAGAGAAAGAGAGGATTGACTCTTTGTTACAGTTACAGAAGACCATGACATCTTACTAAGGAATTCCCTGGTAGAAGACCTAGTTGTCTTTGTTGTAAAGCTATGGATCATGAAGTTTTGGATTCACCTAGAATGATTGCTAAGGTTGAAAGAATGAATATGAGACAAGAAAACCCCGAGGAAGTTCAAGAAACTGAGGCCATAGTAGAACCATACAAAGAATAAGAGACTGTACTATTGAAGATGAAAGAAACCATGAATGATCATAGAGATATCAACTTATTAGAGATATTCAAAGAAAAAGAATGCATAGAAGAAAGAATAGGAGACTTCAACATTGACTGTGTTCTAGATGAAGAAACGTAGGTGAGTATTATGACAGAAATAACTTGGAAAACTTTAGGAAATCCTACTATGATTACTTCATTGGGAGGAATAGGATTATTTAGAGGAAAGATGATAAACGTATGTGGAAATCTCACCAAGATATCTATGAGTGCTCATGGAACTTCGACAGAGGAAGAGTTTGAGGTTGTTAAATTTATTGAGAACAACGCCCCATTTTATATATTACTAGGAGAACCTTGGATTGAAAGGGATCAGGCTAGAAGGAAAGAAGAAGAAGTCTTAGAGAAGAAGAAGAAAGAGTTGAAATATTTCATGACTAGGAGGATCACACACTTGATTGAATAACAGGAGAACATATCAAAGCTATTTAGAACCAGAAACTTGGATGTCGAAGTTGAAAGAACAAAATAAGACTCACAGAAGATTGAAGCACCTACCTCAGATAGAGAAGAAGTATTGCCCTTGAATCCTAGGAAAGAATCTCAACAATACGAAGTTACTGTGCCAAGAGGAGATAAGGATCAAAATGGGAATAGGAATTCTGAGACGACGCTCACTGGTAAGAAGGATAGAAAACTAAGTAAGAAGAGATCGAAGATAAAAAAAGATACAGAAGGTTCCAAAGGGAACTTCACATAAGGAAAATTTCAAAAACTGGAACTTCGTCGGGATAGCAGAACAGTGCCACATGGCACTTCGCCATGGCGAAGCAATATAACCATTGGAAATAGTATAACTATTTCATATATATATATATATACATATAGAAATGGATATATATTCTTTTGCAATCCGTCTTTTTGTCATCTTCATATGCAACCAACTCCAAATGGAACAATCTTCCCACCGTTTCAGCCTGACTCATATGGATCCATAAATATTTAGTACCCTTATTTTGTGATCACTGAAGGTCGTCAAATATTATTTTCGTAACGATATCGAGAGGAAAGAGCCGGGTACTTTCGTTGAGTTAATATTTATTTAATATTGATCGAACCGATGGTGGAAAATTATTTTTTTCCTCACGATAGGGAGAGAAAAGAGCCTACTACAATAACTGAATTTGTATCTTTCTCGCTCCTCCTGCAAAAAACATGAAATACATCATTTTTTTTTAAATAATGAGTTTTCCGTCGGTTAAGATAATAAGGGATTGTGAATAGTATTTATAACATTTTTTTAGTTTTAGCTTTCACTGGTAGAAGATGAGATTTTTCTTTGTCGGTTGATTGAGAATGGTAAGTTATCAACATTCTCACTGAGTGCATGAGATTGGAACTTAATGTTTTTTATCATTTGTAAAATTTCAAGGGATTATCTTAATCAATTGACATTCTTACTGAGTACATGCTATTGGAATTTAATGTTTCCAATCATTTAAAATTTTTAAGTATTATCTCAATCAATTAGGTGTCAATATTGTATCCATTAGTTAGTTCTCTAGATTGAATCCCCTAAAGTTATGTGTACTTATCTATTTCCATAGGTTTACAAGAGATTCTATCCACAAATGCACAAATTTGGGAAGGATCCCTTAGGTTTTTGTTCTTATAAAGTTTTAATATATATATATATATATATATAATAGAAGGTTTACCATATAGAATGGTTTTTCACTTTACACTTTAATAAGGGAGGTCACAAGATAAAGAGTCACCAAATCCATTAAACCATTATAATAATGCCTTATTTGTTTTTATGCATCTACGAAAAGGACTTGCTACGAGTTGTGGGGATTTCAGATCCCAATGGAATCGATGGCATCTCTAGCTTACCTTGCAGATACTTATATCTCAATTTGAAAAGTATTATAAGACATGATACCACATGTTTTTCCAATCGTCCATCCTCCCTCAGAAATCAATGTCTAGGATGGAAGTTCTTATTGAGATTGAACTCTTTGTTTACATAACTTTATTAGTTGTCCAATCAACATTTTTGTTTACTAGTGAGCGAACAAATGAATAATTATCATTCCAATTAACTTTTTTGTTAATAAAAAATGTAAAGGCCCAATATATTATCACACAACTAAGTCCAAAGAAGTATTATTTTCATTCCTATTCACAGACTCTATGATGAGTTTCAAGTATCCATTTATAACCATTTTTATCCAGTGAAATTACTCTAGTTGTATCTATGTATTCAGTAATGGAAATATTTTGACATTATCTTTTCAAGTGATCCCTATGAATCTTAAGAATCTTCCCCATATTCAATGTATCCATCTCTCATGTTTTATAAGTATGGTTCATGTCGCTACCAACCCAATATTTCTTCTCAAGGCCTTGTCAAAATTGAATTTGAACCTTACTTTAGTTGCTAGTGAATCTCATTATTCTAGTTATATCTATGCATTCAATAATGGAAATATTTTGACATTATCTTTTCAAGTGATCCCTACGAATCTTAAGAATATTCCCCATATTGAATGTATCCATATCTCATGTTTTACAAGTATGGCTCATGTCACTACCAACCCAATATTTCTTCTCAAGGCCTTGTCAAAATCGAATTTGAACCTTACTTCAGTTGCTAGTGAATCTCATTACTCTAGTTATATCTATGCATTCAGTAATGGAAATATTTTGACATTATCTTTTCAAGTGATCCCTATGAATCTTAAGAATCTTCCCCATATTCAAACTATCCATCTCTCATGTTTTATAAGTATGGCTTATGTCTCTACCAACCCAATATTTCTTCTCAAGGCCTTGTCAAAATTGAATTTGAACCTTACTTTAGTTGCTAGTGAATCTCATTATTCTAGTTATATCTATGCATTTAGTAACATAAATATTTCGACATTATCTTTTCAAGTGATCCCTACGAAACTTAAGAATCTTCCCCATATTCAAAGTATCCATCTCTCATGTTTTATAAGTATGGCTCTTTTCACTACCAATCGAATATTTCTTCTCAAGGCATTGTCAAAATTGAATTTGAACCTTATTTTAGTTGCTAGTGAATCTCATTATTCTAGTTATATCTATGCATTCAGTAATGGAAATATTTTGACATTATCTTTTCAAGCGATCCTTAGGAATCTTAAGAATCTTCCCCATATTCAAGGTATCGATCTCTCATGTTTTATAAGTATGGATCATGTCATTACCAACCCAATATTTCTTCTCAAGGCCTTGTCAAAATTGAATTTGAACCTTACTTTAGTTGCTAGTGAATCTCATTGTTTTTTTTGTTGTGTTACAAAAAATAAAGATTGAATACCAAAATACTTCATGATTTGATGTTTCTCCTCAATGTAAATATGAAGAAAGGGGATATAGTTTAGGATTTACGTTAAAAAAATATTTTGAATCTTCCATACTTACTCAAGCCTAAGTGTTTCATCTTTCGAAAAAAAAAAATTATGGCCTTTCAAAAGGGCCAAATAATCAAGCATGGGTAATATCCAAAAATGTTTGTAGTGATGAACTTCTAAGGGTCCTTTCTCTGGAAAAAAAAATAGACTTTGTATATATTCATCACTTGAGGTCATTACTTCACTTAAGCTATGCCAATGATCCCATACCTATTTTAAGAAATCATAGCATATTAGGATGTAAGTGTTATCTTCTCATGATTTTATACAACTTGAAAATTTTGTGGGTTGTTGTACACCTCTATACATGACTTATTATTTTTGTAGTGTTCCTCACTACTAAAATCATACAAAATTAAAATTTATAATACCATTAAGCTAAATACATCTAACAACACTTCAAAAAACATTAATGAAACTAATTATACTCATAAACATTAGCATATAATTCGCTCAAAACGCATAGTAATACACATGAAAATAAACCATAAATGAAAGTAATACACAAAGGTAAAACAATTATCTTTAAATAGCAATTGTGCAACTAGTTACAGAGGAAAAACATTCCACCCAAATAAATACTTGTTGCTCCAAATCTCAACTTCAAGTCACCCCTAAGTTGAGGCTTAGAATCTGTAAGAGAGGGTGTTTATCCATTGTTCACTCACAACCCAAATGTTCCCACAACCAACTATTTTTCCTATACCTATCCCAATCCTCCATATCTCTTCCTCTCAACCTACACATCCAAAGGAATGGGATCCCCCTTCACTCACACAATCCCTCAAGCATTCCAACTTCACTCCAAGGATCTAGCACAAGTTGGCTAGGAATCTCTCTTATTTGGGACTCCAAGGATGTTAGCTGCAAGAAAAAATGCACAAAATCAAGCTCACTATTGGTAGGGTAATTTGTTTGACACAATTTATCTCCACATGCCTAAAAACTTTCTTCTTCATGCATCCTACAGCTCCAAAATATTTACCACACATGGACACTATGGCTTCCTTCAAGATTACATCATCTCTTGTCCCTTGTTATACAAAACTTTGTTGTTAAAACTGTTCCCTCTTTTCCATATGAATTTCCCTTTTTCCCCAAGCAAGTTGACACCCACTCTCCCCAATGTTGATTTTAATTTAGCCCCATGTTCTCAATAACTAAGGGATGTGACTTTTCACACCCACCCAATTACATGTATTCAATAATTTGTCTCTCATACACTCAAGGGAGAAATTAGAAGGTTTACTCAAGACAATAATTTTAGGAATGGTTTGGGTTTTAAGACACATGAATAAAACCCCCTTAGACCCCTCCTCTCTTGTGGAAAACGCAAACTCCATAACTTTTTCCATGTCCATCTATAGTCCACATCACCTTTCATTTATTATTTTTTGTATACAATGTTTACATATTACATCACTTGGTCGACATTCATATATCATATCTAAATTATACATCACTAAACATGGAATTAAATATATAGATGTTGCATTCCTCTCCCCGTACAATTTTTCACATTCCTTGGTGCACAACACCATACCAATATACATGTACAAAAATTACATAATAATACTTAGTTTTTTTGGAAGTTCACAACTCCTACAACAATTCCAACCATAAACCTATTGGTCCCCTCAACTTTCACAACCCAAGGTAGTGTACCCGCTTCTATGTGTCGCAGTACCTTAGGTTTTACAACTCCCCTTCCAGAGCTCTAGAACATGTTGGACAAGAATCCCTGAGATGTGGTCCCAATAACTCTACCTTCCCAAAACATAGCCTTCCACAGTTACATACAAATGCACATTCAATGTTTTTTTAAATTTGCAAAATAATTGCAGGTATTCCTCTCGCATGGTCTCCTAATTCTCCCATGTAGTGTCTTCAGAACCTTACACGTCATTTGGACCTTTACCAACTCGACAGATTTGTTATTAAGAACTTTTAATTTTGAATCTAGGATGTGTGTCAATTCTACCCGAAATTCTCCTTCATGTTCCACCTCGATCACACTCCAATCAATTATGTGGTTAGGATCAAGCACATATTTCTCCAATAAAGACACATGAAACACATTATGAATTATCATGGATGCAAGCAATCGAATAATGTATGCAAGTGGTCCTATCTTCTTGAAGACTTCAAATGGCCCATAGTATATTGTTTCAAACTTTGGGAAACATCCTAAACTTACAAATCTTTATTTTGCAAAATTTACTTTTAAAAACACATGCTAATGTATCATGAACTAAAATGTAACCTAGGCATATCAATGTACCCTTTTATCTTCTTTCCAATGGCTTTCATGGGGTGTTTTCATATACCAGGAAAAAATACCAACAACAAAGGAAATATTAGGATAGGTATGATTAAAAAATAATAGGCTACCAACTAACTAATAGTACAAAGTGGCATCAACATCAGGAGAAGTATAGGTGGAAACAATATTGAGTCTAGACTAGAAGGGAGTAGGGGATGGTTTTAGAATAATCCATGAGAAAGCAGTGAAGAAGGTCACATGCATACTTATACTATAAAATAAACACTCTTTACTTGATTTGCAATACTTTGAGGCTAACAAAATCGTGCAAATATCCTAAGTTGGTAATTACAAATTTATTATTAAGGATGGTGTTTACATGGTTTAAAAGTTTAGGGTCACTACTAGTTAGGATCTAATCATCAACATAAAAAAGAAGGATTATGATATGGATTCCTACTTTCCTGGTATAGTAATTAGGATTAGAATGGAATATACAAAATCCATTGTCAAGAAGAAAGCTATCCATTTTTTCATACCTAGATCAGAGAGATTTCTTAACACCATAAAGAGATTTCTTCGAGAGACAAACAAAGTGTTGTGCCAGGCACTACAACCCTCCAGTTTCTAGGTTTCCATTGTGTTTTTATTTCAGGAAAATTGAGCCCCCTTCTTTTTATATGTTTTGGAAATATTCTTCCATCACACTCTCTATTTATCTCAAGCTTATTTGGGAATTCTTACTTATGAGAAGAAACAATTGGCAAAAGAGATTACTTGAAGAAATCATTTTTTGAGCAAGAAAAAATCACCAAAGTTTCCTCTAACTCATCTGACGTACATCGAAGGAGTTCCCCTCACAATCTTTGATTAAGCTCTTATCATGCAAGTTGAAATCAATTCCTCTGATAGTATCATAGGGTTTGGTTTCAAATCCTCTAATACCCATTAGAGGAGTTTCCTCCATGTTCATCTATGTGATTGGAGGACTCAATCCCAAGTTCTCTAACCATAAATATCCTATCAACTACCACATTAATTGTCAGGTTGTCAACTTCTTTATATTTATCTAGCATCCCCGAATTCCCATTATTTATATAAGGTGTATAGGGGAAGAAGGATCACTCTAGAAATAGAAGGTTTCGATCCCTTCATGTTCATGCTCACAACCTATCCAAGTCTTCTACATAGTAGTAAAGGTTTCCAGGTATGTCTCGACATTTTTCCTCCCTTGCCAGGGTTATGATTATTCTTATTTTTTTTTATTTTTTTTGGAAGACCTCCTTTCATATATCCATCCCGATCCCCTACCCCTCTAAAACCAATGCCATTTATCTATTGTCCCCTCCCCCCTTCATTTTTCCTTCACAATTTTAGGGTTTTTCTTCCCTTCTAGCTTAGATAGTGTCGAGAGTGCTCCGAAAAATAACTTAACCAACATTTTATTTACCAAGGAGGTTATCGATGACACTAGTGACAGTTAACATGAACTTCCATCCATAGCAAAAGACCTGGCACTAGGTTTTTATTATCTGTCTAACTCCGAAAATCGAAACCATGGTCTTTTTCTTCTTATCTGTCTAACTTGGGATTCTTTCAGCAGTATTGGAAGAATCTGAATAGTTATATTCGTAGACACAATTTTGAAGGCTATGTGATGCGGAGCATAGGATTTGAAACATAGAGGTTATTTCAATCCATGACTGGTAGGAGCACTCTGAGTGGAAATAAACCCGACTACAAA
>SNQJ01S0013343.1:1056-38616 GCA_010110895.2 Picea sitchensis | reverse complement strand
AATTTATTAGGAACAACGCCCCATTTTCTATATTACTAGGAAAACCTTGGATTGAAAGGGATCATGCCAGAAGGAAAGAATAAGAAGAAGAAAGAGTTGAAAGATTTCATGACTAGGAGGATCACACACTTGATTGAATAACAGGAGAACATATCGAAGCTATTTAGAACTAGAAACTTGGATGTCGAAGTTGAAAGAACAAAAGAAGACTCACAGAATACTGAAGCACCTACCCCAGATAGAGAAGAAGTATTGCCCTTGAATCCTAGGAAAGAATCTCAACAGCGCGAAGTTACTATGCCAAAAGGAGATAAGAATCAGAATGGGAAGAGGAATGACGAGACGATGCTCACTGGTAAGAAGGCTAGAAAACTAAGTGAGAAGAGATCGAAGATCAAAAAGCTACAAAAGGTTCCATAGGGAACTTCGCAGAAGGAAAATTTGTAAAACTAGAACTTTGTCGGGATAGCAAAATAGTGCCACATGGCACTTCGCCTTGGCAAAGCAATATAACTGTTGGAAATAATATAACCATTTCAGATATATATATATATATATATATATATATATATATATAAACGGATATATATGCTTTTGCAATCCATGTTTTTGACATCTTCATATGCAACCAAATCCAAATGGAACAGTCTTCCCACCGTTTCAGCCTTACTCATATGGATCCATAAATATTTAGTACCCTTATTTTGTGATCACCGAAGGTCGTCAAATATTACTTTCGTAACGATATCGAGAGGAAAGAGCCAGTTATAGTCGTTGAGTTAATATTTATTTAATATTGATCGAACCGATGGTGCACAAATATTATTTTCCTCACGATAGGGAGAGAAAAGAGTCTGCTACAATCAATGAATTCATATATTTCCCGCTTTGCCTACAAAAAACATGAAATATATCATTTTGTTTTTTTAAATAACGAGTTTTCCGTCGGTTATGATAATAAGGGATTGCGAATTGTATTTATAACATTTTTTTAGGTTTAGGTTTTCACTAGTAGAAGACGATATTTTCCTTTATGGGTTGATTGAGAATGGTAAGTTATCAAGATTCTCACTGAGTGCATGAGATTGGAACTTAATTTTTTTTATCATTTGTAAAATTTCAAGGGATTATCTTAATCAATTAACATTCTTACTAAGTACATGCTATTGGAATTTAATGTTTTTAATCATTTAAAATTTTTAAGCATTATCTCAATCAATTAGGTGTCAATATTGTATCCATTAGTTAGTTCTCAAGATTTAATCCCTGAAAGTTAGGTGTACTTATCTATTTCCATAGGTTTACAAGAGATTCTATCCACAAATGCACAAATGTGGGAAGGATCCCTTTGGTTTTTGTTCGTATAAAGTTTTAATATATATATATATATATAGAAAATAGATAATAGAAGGTTTACCATATAGAATGGTTTTTCACTTTACACTTAAATAAGGGAGGTCACAAGATAAAGAGTCACCAAATCCATTAAACCATTATAATAATGCCTTATTTGCTTGCATGCATCTACGAAAACGACCTGCTACGAGTTGTGGGGATTTCAGATCCCAAGGGAATCGATGGCATCTCTAGCTTACCTTACCATCACCTATATCTCAATTTGAAAAGTGTTATAAGACATGATACCGCATGTTTTTCCAATCATCCATCCTCCCTCAGAAATCAGTGTCTAGGATGGAAGTTCTTATTGAGATTGAACTCTTTGTTTACATAACCTTATTAGTTGTCCAATCAACATTTTTTTTTACTGGTGAGCGAACAAATGAATAATTAGATTTCCAATCAACTTTTATGTTAATCAAGAATGTAAAGGCCCAATATCTTATCGCACAACTAAGTCCAAAGAAATATTATTTTCATTCCCATTCACAGACTCTATGATGAGCTTCAAGTATCCATTTATAACCATTTCTATCCAATGAAATTACTCTAGTTATATCTATGTATTCAATAATGGAAATATTTTGACATTATCTTTTCAAGTGATCCCTATGAATCTTAAGAATCTTCCCCATATTCAATGCATCCATATCTCATGTTTTATAAGTATGGTTCATGTCGCTACCAACCCAATATTTCTTCTCAAGGCCTTGTCAAAATTGAATTTGAACCTTACTTTAGTTGCTAGTGAACCTCATTATTCTAGTTATATCTTTTCATTTAGTAATGGAAATATTTTGGCATTATCTTTTCAAGTGATCCCTACGAATCTTAATAATCTTCCCCATATTCAAAGTATCCATCTCTCATGTTTTATAAGTATGGCTTATGTCGCTACCAACCCAATATTTCTTCTCAAGGCCTTGTCAAAATTGAATTTGAACCTTACTTTAGTTGCTAGTGAATTATTCTAGTTATATCTATGCATTCAGTAACGGAAATATTTTGACATTATCTTTTCAAGTGATCCCTACGAATCTTAAGAATCTTCCCCATATTCAAAGTATCCATCTCTCATTTCTCATAAGTATGGCTCTTGTCGCTACCAACCCAATAATTCTTCTCAAGGGCTTGTCAAAATTGAATTTGAACCTTAATTTAGTTGCTAGTGAATCTCATTATTCTAGTTATATCTATGCATTCAATAATGGAAATATTTTGACATTATCTTTTCAAGTGATCCCTACGAATATTAAGAATATTCCCCATATTCAAAGTATCCATCTCTCTTGTTTTATAAGTATGGCTCATGTCGCTACCAACCCAATATTTCTTCTCAAGGCCTTGTCAAAATTGAATTTGAACATTACTTTAGTTGCTAGTGAATCTCATTATTCTAGTTATATCTGTGCATTCAGTAATGGAAATATTTTGACATTATCTTTTCAAGTGATCCCTACGAATCTTAAGAATCTTCCCCATATTAAAAGTATCGATCTCTCATGTTTTATAAGTATGGCTTATGTCGCTACCAATCCAATATGTCTTCTCAAGGCCTTGTCAAAATTGAATTTCAACCTTACTTTATTTACTAGTGAATCTCATTATTGTAGTTATATCTATGCATTCAGTAATGGAAATATTTTAACATTATCTTTTCAAGTGATACCTACGAATCTTAAGAATCTTCCCCATATTCAAAGTATCCATATCTCACTTTTTATAAGTATGGATCTTGTCGCTAAAAACCCAATATTTCTTCTCAAGGCCTTGTCAAAATCGAATTTGAACCTTACTTTAGTTTCTAGTGAATCTCATTATTCTAGTTATATCTATGCATTCAGTAATGGAAATATTTTGACATTATCTTTTCAAGCGATCCCTAGGAATCTTAAGAATCTTCCCCATATTCAAAGTATCAATCTCTCATGTTTTATAAGTATGGCTCATGTCGCTACCAACCCAATATTTCTTCTCAAGGCCTTGTCAAAATTGAATTTGAACCTTTAGTTGCTAGTGAATCTCATTATTTTTTTGTTGTGTTACAAAAAATAAAGATTGAATACCGAAATACTTCATGATTTTATGTTTCTCCTCAACGTAAATATGAAGAAAGGGGATATAGTTTAGGATTTACCTTAAAAAATTATTTTGAATCTTCCATACTCACTCAAGACTAAGTGTTTCATCTTTAAAAAAAATTATATTTATGGCCTTTCAAAAGGGCCAAATAATCAAGCATGGGTAATATCCAAAAATGTTTGTAGTGATGAACTTCCAAGGGCCTTTTCTCTGGAAAAAAAATAGACTATGTATATATTGATCACTTGAGGTCATTACTTCACTTAAGATATGTCAATGATCCCATACCTATTTTAAGAAATCATATCATATTAGGATGTAAGTGTTATCTTCTCATGATTTTATACAACTTGAAAATTTTGTGGGTCGTTGTACACCTCTATATATGACTTATTATTTTTGTAGCATTCCCCACTACTAAAATCATACAAAACTAAAATTTATAATACCTTTAAGATAAATACATCTAACAACATTTTCAAAAACATTAATGCAACTAATTACACTCATAAACATTATCATATAATTCGCTCAAAACACAGTACTACACATGAAAATAAACCATAAATGAAAGTAATACACAAAGGTAAAACAATTATCTTTTAATAACAATTGTGCAACCAGTTACATAGGACAAACATTCCAACCAACAAAATACTTATTTATCCAAATCTCAACTGTAATTCACCCCTGAGTTGAGGCTCAAAATCCATAAGAGAGGGTGTTTATCCATTATTCACTCACAACCCAAATGTTCCCACGTCCAATTATATTTCTCCTATACCTATCCCAATCCTCCATATCTCTTCCTCTCAACCTACACATCCAAAGGAATGGGATCCCCCTTCACTCACACAGTCCCTCAAGCATTCCAACTTCACTCCAAGGATCTCGTACAAGTTGGCTAGGAATCTCTCTTATTGGAGACTCCAGGGATGTCAGTTGCAAGAAAAACTGCACAAAATCAAGCTCACTATTGGTAGGGTAATTTGTTTGACACAATTTATCTCCAAATGCCTAAAAAGTTTCTTCTTCATGCATTCTATGGCTCCAAAATATTTACCACACATGGACACTATGGTTTCCTTCAAGATTACATCATCTCTTGTCCCTTGTTATACAAAACTTGGTTGTTAAAACTGTTCCATCTTTTCCATATGAATTTCCCTTTTTCCCCAGGCAAGTTGACACCCACTCTCCCTAATGTTGATTTTAATTTAGCCCCATGTTCTCAATAACTAAGGGATGTGACTTTTCACACCCACTGAATTACATGTATTCTATAATTTGTCTCCCATACACTTAAGGGAGAAATTAGAAGGTTTACTCAAGACAATAATTTTAGGAAAGGTTTGGGTTTTAATACACATGAATAAAACCCCCTTAGACCCCTCCTCTCTTGTGGAAAACTCAAACCCCATAACTTTTTCCATGTCCATCTATAGTCGACATAACCATTTATTTATTAATTTTTGTATACAATGTTTACATATTACATCACTTGGTCGGGATTCATATATCATATCTAAATTATACATCACTAAACATGGAATTAAATATAGATATGTTACATTCCTCTCCCCCTACAATTTTTCACCTTCCTTGGTGCGCAACATGATACCAATATACATGTACAAAATTTACATCATAATACTTAGTTTTTTTGCAAGTTCACAACTCCTACAACAGTTCCAACCATAAGCCTATTGGTCCCCTCAACTTTCACAACCCAAGGTAGTGTACCCACTTCTATGTGTCGCAGTACCTTAGGTTTTACCACTCCCCTTATAGAGCTCCAGAACATGTTGGACAAGAATCTCTGAGATGTGGTCCCAACAACTCTACCTGCCCAAAACAGAGCCTTCCACAGTTACATACAAATGCACATTCAATTTTTTTTTAATTTGCAAAAGAATTGCAGGTATTCCTCTTGCATGGTCTCCTCATTCTCCCATGTAGTGTCCTCGGGACCATATCAGGTCATTTGGACCTTTAGAAACTCGATAGATTTGTTATTAAGAACTTTTAATTTCGAATCTAGGATGTGTGTAAATTCTACCTGAAATTCTCCTTCGTGTTCCACCTCGATCACACTCCAATCAATTACGTGGTTAGGATCACGCACATATTTATCCAATAAAGACACATGAAACACATTATGAATTATCATGGACGCAAGCAATTGAATAATGTATGCAATTGGTCCTATCTTCTCGAAGACTTCAAATGGCCCATAGTATATTGTTTCGAACTTTGGGAAACATCTTAAACTTACAAATGTTTGTTTTGCTAAATTTACTTTTAAAAACACATGCTCGCCCACTTTAAATTCCTTGTATGTCGTGTTTTTATCTACAAAAATATTTTTCCTATCCTCCGCAACATTTGAATTATGTTAGATATTTATCCACTTCTCTTCCATTTTCCTTAGAAATTCTATCCCAATAACTGCTCAGATTGTCGGGTTATCCTATCTCACTAGGATGTTACATCTTTTTTCATATGATGATTTAGATGGAATCATCTTCAATGATTCATAATGCATGTTATTGTAATAAAATTAAACTAGATCGATGTAGTCTTTCCATTTGGAAGGCTATTTCATTACATACATTCTTAGAGTACCCTCAATTATCTTGTTATTCGTGTTTGTTTGTATGTTTGACTCTATTTCATATGTTGTACTAATTTATATTTGTCCCAAATCCTTTAAACAACCCATTCTAGAAATTTGATGTGAACTTGGGACCTCTGTCATAAACAATTTCCTTAGGCACACCATTTAGCCTGGCATTTCCTTCATGTAAATTACTTCAATGTTGGTTTCCTTGTGAGTTGTCTTCATTGGAATAAAATGTTCAACCTTAGTTAATTTATCCACCACTTCCATGATGGAATCATGTTGCCTCACTATTTTGTGTAGATTAGTAATAAAATACACTATCACAATGTCCCATTTCCACTTAGGTCCAATGGGAAATGGCTATAGTAGTCCAAATAAATGTCTATGTGCAACCTTTGCCTTTTGACATTCTAGACATTTGGGTATGTAATAAGACACCTATTTATTGATTTTTGGAAAAAATTATTGGCTTCTTACAACTTCATTTGATCATTAGGATCACCATCCCAATAGACTTGCAATAGACTTTCAATCATTAGGATCACCATCCCAATCGGAATCAGTGAAACCAACCTATAAAGGAGTCCCCCCTCAACTCTAATGTATCATGAACTAAAATGTACCCTAGGCATATCGAAGTACCCTTTTAGCTTCTTTCCAATGACTTTCATGGGGTGTTTTCATATAACAAGAAAAAATACCAACAACAAAGGAAATATTAGGATAGGTATGATTAAAATATAATAGGCTACCAACTAAATAATAGTACAAAGTGGCATCAACATCAAGAGAAGTATAGGTGGAAACAATATTGAGTCTAGACTAGAAGGGAGTAGGGGATGGTTTTAGAAAAATCCATGAGAATGCAGTGAAGAAGGTCACATGCATACTTATACTATAAAATAAATACTCTTTGCTTGATTTGCAATACTTGGAGGCCAACGAAATAGTGCAAATATCCTAAGTTGGTAATTACAAATTGATTCTTAAGGATGGTGTTTACATGGTTTAAAAGTTTAGGGTCACTACTAGTTAGGATCTGATAATCAACATAAAAAAGAAGGATTATGATATGGATTCCTACTTTCCTGGTATAGTAATTAGGATCATAATGGAATATACAAAATTCATTGTCAAGAAGAAAGCTATCCATTTTTTCATACCAAGATCAGAGATATTTCTTAACACCATAAAGATATTTCTTAGGGAGACAAACAAAGTGTTGTGCCAGGCACTACAACCCTCCATTTTCTAGGTTTCCATTGTGTTTTTATTTCAGGAAAATTGAGCCCCCTTCTTTTTATATATTTTGGAAATATTCTTCCATCACACTCTCTATTTATCTCAAGCTTATTTGGGAATTCTTACTTATGAGAATAAAAAATTGGCAAAAGAGATTACTTGAAGAAATCATTTTTTGAGCAAGAAAAAATCACCAAAGTTTCCTCTAACTCATATGACATACATCGAAGGAGTTCCCCTCACACTCTTTGATTAACCTCTTATCATGCAAGTTGAAATCAATTCCTCTGATAGTATCATAGGATTTGGTTTCAACTCCTCTGATACCCATTAGAGGAGTTTCCTCCATGTTCATCTATGTGATTGGAGGACTCAATCCCAAGTCCTCTAACCATAAATATCTTATCAAGTACCACATTAATTGTCAAGTCGTCGACTTCTTTATATTTAGCTATCATCCCTGAATTCCCATTATTTATCTAAGGTGTATAGGGGAAGCAACATCACTCTAGAAATAGAACGTTTCGAGCCCTTCACGTTCACACTCACAACCTATCCAAGTCTTCCACGTAGTAGTAAAGGTTTCCAGGTATGTCTCGACATTTTTCCTCCCTTTCTAGGGTTATGATTATTCTTAGTTTTTATGTGTTTTCTTTGGAAGACCTCCTTTCATCTATTCGTCCTGATCCCCTACCCCTCTAAAACCAACACCATTTATCTATTGTCCCCCCCTCTTCATTTTTCCTTCACAATTTTAGGGTTTTCCTTCCCTTCTAGCCTACATAGTGTCAAGAGTGCTCTGAAAAATAACTTAACCAACATTTTATTTACAAGGAGCTTATCGATGACACTAGTGATAGTTAACATGAACTTCCATTAGGAGAAAAAGACTTGGGACTAGGTTTTTCTTATCTGTCTAACTTCGTAAATCGAAACCATGGTCTTTTTCTTCTTATTTGTCTAACTTGGGATTCTTCCAACGGTATTGGAAGAATCTGAATACTTATATTCGTAGACACAATTTTGCAAGATATGTGATGCGGAGCATAGTATTCAAAACATAACGGTTGCTTCAATCCATGACTGGCGAGAGCACTCCGAGTGGAAATAAACCCGACTGCAAACGATTGCGTCTTTTGTGGATCTGGCTTTTAAAAAGGCTGGGCCTAGGAAATGACAGGGCCCACTTTTTTTTTGTTGTTGTTTTCTTTCCTGTTTTATGTCATTTTGTGGCTTTAGGCTGGAAATGTAATTCGTGAATATGTCTGAGGACCTGCGTGTCATGTTTTGAAGACTGGAATCTTTTCTGAGTCCTTTCTATTAGAGTTTTTTTTAATGGAATAAAAGGATCCAGGTAAGTTTGAGTCGAGTTATGTCTTTGATGTATAGACTGGTTGTTGTTGCTATGTTAAATTGTTCCTTTGTAGCCATAGGATTCTCGTGTATTTCTGCAGTAAGGAGTGACTGCATCAGATTGGTATCAGAGCACAACAATGGCTCAGAGGGGTGTCCATTTGAACTGGGGAAGGAGAGGCAGGAGAAATTCCAGATAGAGAGTAACCCTTGATGAGGAACTACTCCGAAGATTAGAGGCCATCGAATCTAGATTGCCCTATAAAGAATCCAAGGAAGAACTGGAGGTTCTACAAGGTCAGGTCAGAGTTGTAGACCCCATGGAGAGGCTTATTGAGGCAATAACCAAACAAGGGACCAGGGATAAAGTCGAGGTCCCTGATTTCAAAGGTGAACTAAATCCAGAATTATTCATGGATTCAATTCAAGAATTGGAGAAGTATTTTGATATAGAAGGGATCGAGGAGACTAATCCACGAAGGACAAAAATAGAGGCATCCAAAATGAAGTCGCATGCTACTCTATGGTGGGATAATCTCCAAAACCTTAGAAAGAGACAAGTGAAAGAGAAGATCAAGTTGTGGTCGAATATGTTGAAACTTCTGAAAATTAAGTTCCTACCTTCCGACTATCAACAGAGGCTTTTCAGAGACTACCAAAATTTAAGACAAAAGGACTTATCCATAGCTGCATTTACGGAAGAATTTTTTAAGTTGCAGATTACAATTGATTTACAAGAAGATGATGAACATGCAACGACTAGGTATGTCAATGCTCTTAGGTTTCAACTCCAAGATGAATTATCCATGATCAAGGTGAGCTCTGTGGATGAAGCATATCAGTTAGCATTAAAGGTTTCAGAAAAATTGAATAGGCGGAATAAGGCAGCTATCAAGCGAGGGGGTAGAACTATGAATAAGGGTAGAAAAAGTTCTTCTAAACCGGCAAGCGAAGAAGAATCCAGTAGTGATTTGAAGCCTGAATTCCAAGGTAGAGAGACCCCTTGGAACAGGGGAAGGGGGTGGGATTTTGCTGGGAGTTGGAGGCCCTTGAAGTGTTTTATATGCAGTGGCCCCCATAAGGAAACAAATTGTCCACAAAACCCAAAAAGGGTGATGATGACTCAAGAAGAAGAGGGAGCAAAACTCCTGTTGGAAGAAGTTGAGGGAGAGAAAGGTGAAAATATCATGTTAAGGAGGACCTTTATATCTGGTAACAAAGTCACCCTTGAAGCATATTGGAGGAGGAAAAGCGTGTTTTGTAGCAAGTGTAAGTGTAGGGACAAGGTTTGTAAGGTAATTGTAGATGGAGGATCCACTGACAATCTAGTAAGTACAAAAATGGTACAAAAATTACAACTTACCTACATTCCTAAACCTGATCCTTATAGTATTTCTTGGCTAAAAAAAGATCATAGTGTGTTGGTAAACCAAACTTGTCTAGTCGACTTTAAACTTGGGCCCTATGAAGACAAAGTGTGGTGTGATGTGGTTCCTATGGATGCATGCCATGTACTCTTAGGTAGACCATGGCAATATGATCGGGATGTAATTCACCATGGTAAGGAGAACACATATGAGTTTCGTCATGGGAATAAGCGACATATCTTGAATCCATTCAAGGAGGAAGGACTGGCTGAATGAACATCCCTCTCCTTGAGTACCATGGGATGGAAGAGGTTTTCCAAGGATTTGAGGAGGGGTGTTTGTTATCTACTATACCCCTAAGAATTGAAGTCATTGCAGCAACAAACAGTCCCCCTAGAAGTGAAAAAATTACTTCAACAATACCATGATTTGACACCAGCAAGTCTACCAACGGGTCTACCTCCCGCAAAAGGTATTACACATCAAATTGACAGGATGACTCCCTTCGAAGATGAGGAGATGAGGAGGCAGACTACATAATTGATAGAAAAAGGGTTCATTCGAGACAGCATGAATCCCTATGCTACCCCTGCCTTACTTTCTCCCAAGAAGGGAGGGAAGACATGGAGATTATGCATGGATTATAGAGCTATTAACAATATTACTGTGAAGTACCAATACCCACTACCAAGAATGGATGACTTTCTAGATTGTTTGTCTGGTGCCAAAGTTTTCTCCAAAATTAACCTCCGAAGTGGATACCACCAAATCAGAATTAGGGAAGGAGATGAGTGGAAGGTTGCTTTCAAAACAAAAGATGGCTTATTCAAATGGGTGGTGATGTCGTTCAGTCTATCCAATTCCCTGGCTACCTTCATGCAAACTATGAACTAGGTATTTAGATCACACATTCAAAAATTTATAATAATCTATTTTGATGATATTCTAGTTTTTAGTAAGACTATGGAGGAACATATAGAGCATTTGAAGGTAATACTTGACATCCTACAAACTAAGAGATTGTTTATCAACCCTGAGAAGAGCGATTTCTACAAGGATAAATTAATATTTTTGGGTCGTGTAGTTTCAACAAATGGGTTCAGCATGGATCTTGAAGAGGTCAAGGCCATCCTTGAGTGGCCAATCCCCCAAAATATTACTGAAGTGAAGAGTTTTCATGGGCTAGTAAACTTTTATAATAGGTTCATTAGAAATTTTAGTGGTATAAGCACTCCTTTGACTGACTACACCAGAGGAAAAATACTTAATTGGGCCAAGGCTACTACAGTAAGCTTTGAACAACTCAAGAAAAGAGTTACTGAGGCTTCTATTCTCACCCTAAAAGACTTTGAATTTTTTTTTATAGTAGAATGTGATGCTTTTGGGGTTGCCATTGGAGGGGTTTTAAGCTAAGAAGGTTGGCCTATAGCTTTTTTCAGTGAGAAACTAAATGAATCTAAAAAAAAATATAGCACGTACAATAAAGAGTTCTATGCAGTAGTCCAAGCCTTGAGATATTGGAGACATTACCTCCTGCATAGAGAACTTATTCTGATGACTGATAACCAAGCACTGAAATACATCAATTCCCATAATAAGTTTTCCCACAAACATGCCAAATGGGCATCTTTCTTGCAGGCTTACACTTTTGTTGTGCAACATAGAAGTGGTAAAAAAAAATTGGTGGCAGATGCTTTAAGTAGGAGGCGACACCTACTGGTAGTAATGAATAATGTACTGATTGGATTTGAAGAAATGAAAACAAAATACTCCAATGATCCATATTTTGACCAAATTATCTCAATTCTGAGTGGGCAAGAACATGATGATTCACTTTCAATTAAGGAATTCCATTTGTTAGACAGATTGTTTTTTAAAGGTTCCCAACTATGCATTCCCTTTGGATCCCGACGAGAAAAACTTGTGAGAGAAATTCACTCGAATGGGTTTCCTTGACACTTTGGAAGGGATAAAACCTTCGAACTAGTAAGCGGAAAATTATTTTGGCCTAATATTAGAAGGGACGTGAACAGATTTGTGGTTTCTTGTAGAGTTTTCCAAACAATGAAAGGTGGACAGAAAAATACAGGCCTGCACATGCCCCTACCTATCCCAAAGGAACCATGGACTGATATTTCCATGGATTTTGTTTTGGGACTGCCACGTACCCAAAGGGGTGATGACTCAGTGTTTATAGTGGTGGACAGGTTTTCCAAGGTGGCCCATTTCTTACCATGTAAAAAGATGAATGATGCTAGTCAAATAGCATAACTGTTTTTTAAGGAGATTGTTCATTTACACGGTCTTCCAAAAACTATAACGAGTGATCGGGACACCAAATTCTTAGGCCACTTCTAGAGATTATTGTGGAGAAAATTGGACCGCATATTGAAATTCATCTCTACCTACCATCCCTAGACTGATGGTCAAACCGAGGTCGCCAATAGGAGATTGGGAAACTTACTGCGTTGTTTAGTAGGTAACAAACCTCGACAGTGGGACTTGGTCTTACCACAAGCAGAATTTGCCTATAATTCAAGCACCAACCGATCAAAGGGAAAATCTGCATTTCAAATTGTCTATGGAGCCAATCCCAAAGGGGTTGTTGATCTAGTGGAATTCCTACAGATCCCTATCCCAATAGGGATGCTACAAATTTTGTGGAGAATATTTAAGGAATACATCAACAAGTCCTGCAGAAGTTGCAGTCAATGACTCATCAGTACAAGGAAGATACTGACCGACATAGGAGAAGAAAGGTCTTTCAGGAAGGAGAAATGGTCATGGTACATTTGAGCAAGAAAAATTACCCCAAGGGGACCTACAACAAACTGAAACCCAAGAAATTTGGTCCTTGCAAGGTTAAGTGAAGGATAAGTGACAATGCCTACCTAATGGATCTACTAGAAGAATTAGACATCAGTCATGTTTTCAATGTGGCTGATCTTTATTCGTTGTCGGTTGAGTCAAGAAAAGATTCCAATGAAGACCAATCAATTAATGATCATCATGACAGAGAGGGGGACTAGACCAAACGTTTACCTAAGAAGAAGAGAGAAAAAGTTGAACGTGTGTTAGACACGAAACTAAACTAACCCCTACGCGCTCCAAGGCTTATAAGTTATATCTAGTTAAGTGGGAAGGATTGTCTGATTCCTACAACTCTTGGATCACAAAAGCAGAGTTGCTTAAGCACAGTCGAGAGGTTACAGTAGGGGCTTGGAACCAGGAGGCTCTGAAATTTTACAAGAAGAGGAGGATGATGTGGAGTATAGGATTCGAAACATAACGGCTATTTCAATCCATGACTAGCAGGAGCACTCCGAGTGGAAATAAACCCGACTGCACATGACTGCATCTTTTTTGGATCTGGCTTTTAAAAAGGCTGCGCCTGGGAAATGACAGGGCCCCCTTTTTCTTTTTTGGTTGTTTTCTTTCCTGTTTTATGTCATTTTGTGGTTGTAGGCTGCAAATGTAATTCGTGAATATGTATGAGGACCTATGTGTCCTGTTTTGAAGACTGAAAGCTTTTCTGAGTCATTTCTCTCGGAGTTATTTTTAATGGAATAAAAGGATCCGAGTAAGTTTGAGTTGAGTTATGTCTTTGATGTATAGACTGGTTGTTGTTGTTGTGTTAGACTGTGCCTTTGTAGCCACAAGATTCTTGTGTATTTCTGCAGTAAGGAGTGATTGCAACATTATGGCAGTGATGCACTTTGTCCAGATCAAGTCGCTACCCGTGTTGACTATTAAATTCAACGTTGATCGATTCGGAGATCCTATTCTGATCTGCATAAAAAATTCACTGTCTTGAATGCTAATGGGATTGAAGTTAGTCCCTGACTTGAGATATTGAACGCTAATGCCCAGCCTGTTGTCACTTCGTTGAATAGATTGGCGGAGTCATTCATCATTTCAAAGGTTCTGGACGTCCAAAAACGGGGAGATAGGGGAGTCTCTGCGTATGAGATATACTTTGAATTCTTCAATGTTGTTTTCTCTGGCAGGTGCCTTTGTTTCAGCGTTTTCTTGGTTGGCGCCACAAGATCCCTCATATGAAAACACATATAAAGCAATGATTGTTATTAACATAAAATGCGGTCCTGCCATTGTATTGAACTTGTATTGTCTGGATTCTATAACCTTAATCATATGCCCTTAACTTATTTCAAACTATTGTATTAGATTCGATAACCTTAATCAGACGCCCCACTATTAAACCCATACAAATTTAAAATTTTTGATACCATTAAGCTAAATGCATGTAACAACATTTACAAAAACATCAATGCAACTAATTATACTCAAAGTAAACACAAAGTACTACATAGAAAAATAAATCATAAATAAAAGTAACACACAAAGATAAAACACAAAGATAAAACACTTATCTTTCAGTAACAATTGTGCGACCAACTCCAAAAAATAGATAGTCCACCCAACCATAGACTTGTTGCTCCAAATATAAATAACAAGTCAAGGAATCCACAAGAGAGGGTGACTCTTCATTTTCCACTCACAACCCAAATGTTCCCACAACCAACTATTTTTTCCTATAGCTATCCCAATCCTCCATCTCTCTTCCTCTCAACTTTTGCAACCCAAGGAATGGGATCCCGCTTCACTACACACAATATCTCAATCATTCCCACCTCACTTGAAGGGTCTACCACAGGTCAATAATCTCTCTTGTTGGAGACTCCATGGATGTCAGCTGCAAGAAAAAATGCACAACAACAATAACACTATTGGTAGTGTAACTTCTTTCACATAGTCTCACTCTATAGGCCTAACAAATTGATTCTTCATGCACTCTATAGTTGGAAAATAAATACCACACATGTGCACTATGGTTTCCTTCAATATTCCATGCTCTCATGTCCCTTGCTATCCAAAAAATGTATGTAAAAACTCTCCCCCCTTTTCCATATGAATTCCCCTTTTTCCCCAAGCAATTTGACCCCCATGCTCCCCAATGTTGATTGCACTTTATCCGCATGTTCTCAATAACTAAGGGATGTGACTTTCTGCACCCACCCTCTTAGATGTATTAAATAATTAGGATCACATACACTCAAGGAAAAAAATAGAGGGTTCATTGAAAACAATTGTTCGGTGAATTATATAACACTGATTCAATACATTAATTATCGAATCTGCATTTGTAGGATTATGAAGCACTAGGAAAAATATATGAAGAACAATCTTAGAGATATACCATGCTAATAAACTATGAAATAAATCCAATCTAATTTTTGATATGATAATGGACATGCTAAGATAAAATTGCAGGTTGGATATACGCTTTTATACCCAATATTACTTTGTTGGATCCACCTTGTTAGTCATATTGACAACCATTAATCCTGAAACAAGAGAAGCATATCAGAAACACTAATACATGTGATCAACCTAATTATTATGAGAATCTTGTCAATCAATGAAGTGTAGAAATGGTTAATTACAATGATATGCATCTCTAAGTAGTTCTTATCCATAGAATCACATTATTAGTTGAACTACAACACACATGGAATTGCAACATCAATAAACTACACCTCACTACAAGACTCCATGAAACTACTTACATGAATTGAACTGAAATACTTGATTACAATAACATAATTACAATTAATCTACTGTAAAAAATAAATAAAACAACTAGGTCGATACTTCTAATGCTAAGGGGGGCCTACCTTATCTCATAAGTAACCCCGCTAATCACTTATAAAATCATAAACTCAACAATTAATGGTGCATAAACTAATATTTATATTCAGAAAGTAACATAGTACATGGGTTCTTGACCATAGTGCAATATGCCTCTTTAAGGCTATATCAATCTATAAAATATTATGTTTGGGCTTGATTTCCTTTGATATTTATACAAGAAATTCAAATTAAATACAAATGACCCTTAACTTACAATCCTATGTAATCCACTAAAGATAGTCTAAACATTAGACTTTTAGTTTCAGACAAACTAATTGAACCAATAGATCTCATATAAGTAAATATGTTATGATTTCATGATCGAAGGCATAAAATCATAACCATCTCATACATGCTACAGGAATATATTTGATTGTTGACCAGCAATAGCGCTTCTACATTTCGAGTGTCTCCAATTTGGATAGTGGATATCCATGGGTATTCTATTTTCTCTAGAACCTGTATCTCTCAATTGGATGGAATTGGTGGAAAATATATTAACCATCAAAACAACTACAGAACCCGTTCAATAGAGTACAATAATGTTCCTGTGATATCATTAGCTTGATTAATTAACATATTTCATTCATTAACCAAGGAAAAATGAAATATTTAGGATTAAATGATTACCTTTGAACCAAGAATGAATTTTGGAGACAAAATGGTGAAATATATATCATTATAGGGTAATAAGGTGGAAAATGGAAAGGTAAATAACAAGATAAGGTCATTTATATTGTACCAAAACATGTAAAAACTAGGACCCTACATCTCCCCCATGCTTGAGGAGTTGCAAGCCCTCATGTAAAACTGGTCCTTCAATCACCCTCCAAAAATGATTTCCAAAACTGTTGATACATTATGAGTTCTATGTTATGCCTGAATGGTCGCATGATAAGCTACATTTAACCATTCAAGTCTAGCCTTGAGCCTTTTATTCTATAGGTGAATCTTTTGGGGCTCCCTGTACCATCATTGGTACCTCCTTAGTGAACTCTTGATTTCCTTTTTCAAACGAGAAATTTCCTCTTGGAACCTGACACTAGATTCTTTCAATAGTAAGTTCTCATTTTTAACGAACTCTTCTACAACTGACATCTCCATGAATTTTCTCTTTAATACACCAATCCTCTTCCCTTTCATGCTAAGATGTCAATACCAATTAATTTATCCATCAATTTTTCTCATACACTTTCATTGGTGGGTAGACTACCTGATTGGGTTTCCTCAATGATATTCACAATTTTGGTCTCATCATGCAAACTTTTATGCTCTATAGACTACTCATGCACAATTTTTCTTTCATCAAGAGTTTTTGAACACTTTTTCTTGGGAGGGGTCTCAAGTATTACATCATTCCCTATGGTTTTATGAGGTTGACTTGACTCTCCATCAAGTCTCACGGCCTGACTCTTGGTCATCCTTGATGGAATAGGTGTCACTAAGACTCCCTTATTTCTTGGAGCTCTTGGATTCTTTAATCTTGATATGACCTGAAGCGATTCATCCTCTACCTCAAGCTCAAGGTCATCTTCATTTGTACCCGACTCCACTTTTTATTCCTCAGGTTCCTCGACCTCTTTATGTTCTTTCTCATATTCCTCATACTTATCTTCATATGCTTCAATATTCTCTTCAACCTATTCATATTCTTTCCCTTTACCCTAAGGATCAAGTTCCATTTTTTCCTCTTGAGCTTCCCCAAATTGGTTTCGGGCTATGAAATCCTCCCTTGTGTCATTTTTCTTCCCGAGTTCCTCCAAAGTTAATAGTTTCAGAAGATCGTGGTGATGTAAACTCCATTCCATAGTTCCAGTGTACACTTTCCTTTGTGTTTTGGCCATTATTTTGGTCAATGATTTCTATGAAAAGTAAGGAAGGTTAAGCCTTTGTCCATTAAAATGCAATTATATATTGATATGGTAAATAAACGTTAGGCTAAAACAATCTTCACTTGTAATATACTTTTGTAGCATGATTAACTTATATTTCAATCCCTCCTTTTGAATAGGCATCATGTTTTCCCCTTCAACCATTATGTCTTCATGCTAGTCATCTTCAAGAATCGATCCCAAACCTATTTTTCTACCTACCTTCTCTTGAAAAAGAATTCACCGTCTTGAGGGAGATCTATTTCCTGTGTAATTGATGACAAAATCCCACCTTCAACCCACAATCATAGAGTTTTCAACACTCTGTCGTATTCAATATTCAGACTACTTGTCTGGCATAGGATCAACACAAATAAGGACTCAAATGGTCTGTTTCTACAATGCTAAATTACACTCTGTCATATAAAACTCTGCATGTAACATCATTACGCATATATATATTTGTGTAGAAGTACTGATCAACAATATTGATGAAATATGTCACAGATAGTTTTTCAATAAACTCAACACACAATACTAGCGTGTCGCATAATACTTCCCATGTGTAATTCAATGACGATATCGACTTGTCCTAGACTTTTAACTTATGGTTTACTATGCCAAATCATGAGTGTATATTCTTGTGAAGACAAATACTCAACAAACATTCTTTTAAACATAGTTTTAAACTTGGATGGAATTAACTGTGATAGTCTTTCCTCCAATCGTAGAACCTCGTCACTCTGAAAAGACAAATAATACATGTAGTTTAATAATTTCAACACACAAAGGGACAAGATTCAAACACATAGTGAGAAAAAATATAAATGTACAGTGTGAAAAAATCACACGCTCACTTCTTTCTTAATATCAATGAAGGAATAATTTTAAACATGAATTCTCAGTCTCTTGGACATGTGCAATCCACACTTTTACATATTTGATATCACACACTTTCTAAACTGTGATTCTTACAAAATATACAATATATCTTTCTCCCTAAGATATATCAGAAACAACAAAATCCTGAGTTATATAAACATTCGACTAAACTAAAGATTTACTCCTGATATTTAGCAATATACTTAACACTTATGACAATAATTCGACACTCAACAAATAAACTCAACGAAAATGTCTACTAGAGACATTTCATAATTATTACAACAATAATAAAATAAATTAGGGAACCAACTCCCTTTGTAAATGTCTTTGAACCTAGAGGTCAATTTTGAGATTTACTATCACATGCTCCTGCATCAAACTCCCAGGGAAGAAGATAACTATTCATCAGGTCTTCAAGATCTGCACCATACTCAAAAATCTCTGCAATTATCATCCAAGTAGTATCTTTTGTTGTTCTACCTTTCCATTTGACCAAGTATTGGAAATATTATTTTCCTTTGGTATTCCTTAACATCTCTGTATGCAATACTTCCTCGATTTCCTTTTGTGTTTCTCTAGGTAGTTGTTTTTTACATTCCACATTCTCGTCTTTATCACTTATAGGTTCATATACTGAAACATCCTCTATCTCCTTAAAGGGATACAAATCTGCAACATTAAATATTGGAGAAATTCCAAAACCACTTGGAAGTTCTATTTCCTATGCATTACAAGAAAATTTCCTTAAAATTTTACATGGCCCAATATTTTTAATCTTTAGCTTATTATAATTCCCTACAGGAAACCTCTCTTTAGTCAAATATACCAGGACCAAATCACCAACTTCAAAAATCATCGGCCTTCTCTTCATATCTACTCGTTGCGTGTACTTTTTGTTGTTGTCTTGCAATTTTTGTTTGACCCTTTCCTGCAACTCTTGTATACTTACTGCAAAATCGTCACCATCGACACTTCTCAATTCTTATTTTCCCAAATTCCTCAACTCATACACTCCCCTGGGATGCAGTTCATATAAAATATAGAATGGACTCATCCTTGTACTTCTATTTGGTGATTCATTATATGCAAACTGATCTCGAGAAATCATTTGATCCCATTTCTTAGGGTTCTCATTCACAATACTTCTCAAAATATTTCCAAGACTTCTATTTACTACATTGGTTTTTCCATCAGTATATGGATGATAGGATGAATACAACTGATATTACTACAAATATTTTTCCATAAGGTTCTCTAAAAGGATCCCACAAATCTAGTGTCTCTGTCAGAAACTATAATTTTGGGTAAATCGTGCAACCTTACAACCTCTTTAAAGAACAAATTTGCAACATTTGTCGCATCACTAGTCTGTGTACAAGCAATTAAATGATCCATTTTTAAAAATCTATCGAGCACAACATATATTGAATCATTACCTCGTTCTGTTCTTGGGAATCCCAAAAATAAGTCCATACCAATTTCATCCCATGGCCCTCTTGGAATGGGTAGTGGTTGATCCAACCCTATATTTTGACTCCTCTCTTTATCATTCTGACAAATTCTACACTTCTCCACAAACGTCTTCACTTGATTCTGCATACCTAGCCAATAGTAAAAAAAATTCACTTGAGAAAAGGTTTTATCTTGTCCAAAATATTTTGACAGTCATCCATTGTGCTTTTCTTTGATCAAATTTTCCCTCATTGAACACTTTGGTATGCACAATTTTTTGTTCCTGAATAACAATCCTTCCTGTAGCATGTAGTCTAACCACTAACTTATGTTACCAACAACTGGATTTTCACAAGATGCATAGGCATCCTCAAAATCTACATCATCTTGATACATTTCTTTTAAACCATCAAATCCTAAAGTGTGACTTTAAATTCTTGCAAAAGAAAATTAATTCTACTTAATGCATAAACAAATTTATTTTCCTTCCCACTAGTGTCCTTAATTACAAATGTAAAATTCTGCAGAAATTCAACCCACTTAGCATGTTTTTTATTTAGTTTTGTCTAGCTACTTATGAATTGTAATGCATGATTTTCACTGTACAAGAAAAATTATTTGGGAATGAGGTAATGCCACCACTGCTTAAGTGATTGAACAAGTTCATAAAATTCCTTGTCAGAAGAGGAATATTTATGTCTTGCTTCATTTAATTTCTCACTAAAATATGCAACTGGTCTTTTCTCTTGACTTAATATAGCTCCTATTTCAGTCCTATTAACATCAGTATCAACTTGAAAGAATTTGTTAAATATTGGAAAAGATAACACATGATTTTTAGTCATCTTTTTTCTTCAATAATTTGAAATTTATATCAGTTGCTTCAGTCCACTTAAATGGTTTTTTTCATTCCTTGATAGTATTTATAATAGGTGCACATATTTGAGTGAAAATTCTAATGAAATTTCTATAAAAACTTGCAAGTCCATGGAAACTTCTTACCTCAAATGTGTTTCTTGGGGTTGGCCAATTCACAATTGCTTGAAACTTTTATGGGTCCATGTTCAAACCTTATTAATATATGACAAGCCCCAAGTACATCAACACCATCTTCATAAAATGCATATCTTCAAATTTATCAACAATTTTTCCTTCTGTAGGGTACTCAAAACGATCTTGATTTGACTTAAATGCTCCTCTTTTGTCTAGGTATAGATAAGAATTTTATCTAGATAGAATATCACAAACTTTCCAATAAACTCCTTTAATACCTCATTCATTAATATTATAAATGTACTAGGAGCATTTGTCAGTCCAAAAGACATCACCAACCATTCATATAGTCCACTATTAGTCTTCAAGGCAGTCTTCCATTCATCCCCTTATCTTATCTTTATTTGAGGGTATCCACTCTTTAAGTCAATCTTTGAAAAACATTTTGAACCACTCAAACAATCCATAAAATCATCTATGCGAGGAAATGTAAATGTGTACCTTATGGTAATTTTCTTTCTTTCTTTGGATCTAGTGCACATGTGCCATCCACCATCCTTCTTTGGGATGAGAACTATCGGTACAACACATGGACTCAAACTCTCCTTCAAAAAACCTTTGTCTAACATCTCCCATACCTTCTTCTCTATTTCTCCATTCTCTCATATACCTTTAACAATGTAACACGGGTGAAAATCAAGATTTTTAAAGATAACCTTTGTCAAGATTTAATGGAGTCTAGAGAGAATCACAACTAGTGGGACAAAAATAGAGGTTTCTTTGATCTAGATCATAGACAATGTGGAAATTATACTGCTGAATATTTCCAAATATTGATGTTGCACCTGTAAACCCTATAGATTTGAAAGAAATACAAACTAACTCACTCGAAAATTTATCATTGATGAAGGAATTTTCCAAGGGAAGATCATATGTAGCACCTCATGCAAAGTGAAAAGAAATAGCTGAATTTTTTACGACAGAATTAGCTTTGTAATAGAGATCAAAACCTGTAAAATAAACTAAATCTCAAAATGGAGAAGTTGGAATGATGGACTGGACAACATTTAGAAAAAATGTGTAGAGAAAAACACAATCGGAAGCGTGTAGAGACAAGCATGCCATGACTGGCTTAAAACATAGTTCAGGACAATGCTACCAAGGCAGAGAGGTAACATCGTGGTGTAATGGATATATGAAATGTGAGGAGGTGTAGAGAGGCAACATCGTGGCACAGTGAGAACATGAAATGTCATGGAAGCAGTAATGAAATCAATAGTACAATTTATTACCTGTCGTATTACCAAATATTGAAGAAGAATATAATAGAATAACACATACTCAGACCCAACCCCAAGAGCTATGTCGTTGGACCAACAATAATACCTTAAACTCCATAGCCAATAGAAATTGAGAGAAATAGAAATATCGGTTTCAATTAATTGGGGAAATCAAAATTATAAGAAAGGGATTTGGATAAAATGGAATTATTGGGAGGTCAATGAGAAACTAATGTAAGTCAAAGTCCCAACACATCATTAATTCCCTATATCGCATTCATGATAGGTAGCAGATATTGCAACGTTTTGTAGAGAAATGATGAGCATAAGGGGGATGGTGCATATCTCGGATATAAACTCCAGGGTTTACTATTATCCACAACCATGCATAACACGTCGCCATGGTGTCGATTTCATGGGAAATTTGTGCATGAGTCCATAAATATTGTGTAGAGTAGTGTCGGTGAAGTTCTTGGTCGACATAAAAACCAACATGGTGTATGCTCTCATGTGCCTCATTCCCATATCTGATGTCCATGCCGTTTAATATTCCCTTTGAGACCTAGGAATCCACAAGGATCAACTGGTTTATGGGTACCATTTCTTTTTTACAGTTTGTGGACCCAATTCTTTCGCTAGGTATTATTATATTTAGGAACAATATGATATACATATTATTTAGGAAGTACACTGAAAGCTTGGAGTGGCTTAGAGGTTTTGTTGGAGAGGAGGGGAAAATATGAGAGAGTGTATGGCTCCACCAAGCGTCGCTTCTTATAAATAGCCAAGATGGGAAGTAGTTGCAAGAGAATAAGGATATAGAGATTCATGCTTCCCCCCAAGATCAAATTAAGGATATGGTTGAAACCCATGGTTTACCTTGCTAATATTAGATATGCGTATGTGAAAATGATGTTGAATCTGGAAAATTTTAGGGTTTTCCTCAGTGATCTAGTGGATGGTGAGTTCAACCCTCCGTATGATGTTGGTGCTTGGAATCGATTTGGAGAAAAACCGCTAGAGTATGATGAAAATATTTTCATTGAGATGTATAATTCATATTGGAAATCAATAACTCACAATGATTTGCACATTCTTGGCAAGTTTTTGGGAAGGGCGGTGGCAGGACAGTCAACAAGATGCATGGAGTCATGGGTTCACTCTCTGCCTCCTACAAGTTTCAATCTAACTATCATGATCCTCCATCAAATGTCTGCAAATATCTACTCGAGAAAACAACAACGACACTCATTAGAGAAAATGAAGGAATCAAAACAAGACTATATAAAAAGTAAGTCAACATTTTTATCTAGTGTAGTGATTAACATAACAAAGGAATTGGAAAACCCTAAAGCATGTAGCAACTAACAAAACTAAGTATCTTGTAGAAACAACGCTAGAAAGTTTTGTCATCAAATTCGAGGTTCCCCGGGATGGCTTTGAGATTGAAGGAAGAAGGGGAGTGCTTCAGAAAACAATGAACAATTACTACACAAGTTTCAACACTGTGTTACAACACCTGTAAGCTACAACCAAGCGTTTCAGCAATTGTTTCAACATGTGTTTCATCACTTGTTTTGGCACGTGTTTCAACAAACAATAAAGAGCTATTACAAAAAAAACTTAAGTGAACCACTCCTACATCATAAACAAAGATCGATACTATGTTCTACAACAACCTTTTCAACATGTGTTTCAACAGAGAGTAAAAGGCTATGATAACAAAATAGAGTTATAGGAGAAACAAGGGAGTTATAACAATAGACTAAAAACTCATATTCCAACAGCAAAATAACTTCACTGAATCATTCATGTATAATAAATATGAATATTAACATGATTTTCAAAACTAAGATTCAAACAAGAACATAGTATAAAATCCCCTATTAACACTCTCAAAATTTCGTTATCAATTTTCTCTCTATTTGTGCTCAAAATCATAATTACATGCATATATATACATATGCAATTAGTCGGTTACCTTGCCTCTTCGTTGTGCCTAAATCGAGTTTCGATTTTCAAGAACATTAATGGTTCATTTCCTCTTTAAAATTTGATCAGTCATAAATGAAACAGTGTGGCGATGATACCCTTTTAATATTTCAGTTGTTGAGACGGTGAAAGTTAATTTATCGTCAGTGTTTCATGGAAACCTGCACAAGAGATCTAGCTAAAGCAAGTAAAAACAAAGCTTATCAAGAAAGGAAGATATATTCAATATGGAATAATGAGAAAATATATTCACACTACTCCAATGTGTTGATGATTGATACATAGATCATGATCAATATGATACAATGAATGAGTGGAATACACTCATATATAGGGAAAAACCTTCCATAATTAAGAAAAGAAATCAAGAAGTTATTTTTCCTTAGGAATGCATGCATGCATAATAGTGATGGTAAAAATAGAAAGTCTAAATAAAACTAGTTGGTTAACTCCTACTGAACTAGTGTGCCGAAAATAGAAATTTCTCCAACACGGCCCCTAATCATTACTATAGAGTAAAAAATGAGTCTCGGCTACTAGGCCATTTTATGTACTCATGTAAAATGCAACTAATGAACACTGAATAAAAATGAGGAAAGAGGGAAAACCATGTGGGAATGAAACCCCCACTCAAAAGATAATGTATCAAAAGAAGAAAATGGAAGCTGCTGGGCAACTGTGTTCTTCACTGCAAGACGATCCCGCAAAGTCTGAAACTTATTCTCTCTGAAAGTCTTCTTGAAGATGTAGAAATATTTATGGATTTGATGAAGTCCTTTGGCAACATGTCTATCCTTGTACCTCTTGATCCTGTGGACACATCTGCACCTGAAATTATTCCTTTTTGGTGGAAGTGGAACCAGATTCCAAGTCTGGTTCTGTAGGAGTGAGTCATACTCCTTCTGCATGGCTACTTTCCATAATGGATTTCTCAAAACCTTATTGTAGTTCTGTGGATCTGTAGATTGAACCATATAGAAATGCATGGGCATCGCAAGTTCTGAAGTTGAAAGTACGTGAGAAGGATCCTTATGCTGAGATGGAGTCATCCTCGAATCTAATTGATTCCCTGCAAGGTTGTCTGCTTCCTGAAGTGTGGTATGTGCCTTCTTGGGCATCTGCTGAAGCTTCGACACTAGCTTCTTATCTAGATGTACTACCTGATTATTTCCATGTACATAATCTGAGTGTATGGAATCATCTATGATGTATGAAATTTATGGAAGAACAAGAGTATATGCATGTTGCACTAGAGGTTCATGCAAAGTACTCTCCTTATGTGTAAGTAGAATAGAGGAGTCATCATCAGAAAACTTAGTGAATTTATACAACCTTGACTTGTGATCCACCTCACCAATTGCAATGATGGAATTGTCATGCATGTCAATGACTGAAACTGAATCTGATGTAAATTCAACCTTTTTACCTTTCTGAGTGATCTGATAAACTGAGAGAAGATTCACAGAAATATTTGGAACATGTAAAACATTCTCAAAAATTCCATTGTGGATTTTCACTCTCCCTTCTCCTACTACTGCTACTGGAGTATCATCCCCCATGAGAATAGGAGGTCTTGAGCATGGACTCAAGCAAGAGAAAACTTCCTCTTTCACTGCCAGGGATGCACCAGAATCTATAATCCATGAATCATATGAGGAACTAATTGCAACCAAACCATGATGATTACCTTTCTTAGGAGTAAGATATTCTTCCTTTTGCTTCTTCACTCCCTCTGGGATTAAGTTTCCAAGGTTGTTCTGCTGAGGTTCCTGTGCCATAAGATTGATTTGTTTCTTCTTGCATGTAGATTCTTCAAGATTCATTTTATTTCAGTAAGTGCACTCCTTTCCCTTCTTCTTCTTCTTGGAATCTGAAGAGTCGCTGGAACCTGAAGAATCGTTGAAGGGTTTGAAATATCCCTCCTTCCCATTCTGTTTGGATGACCCTTTTACATCATGCATGGTGCATGTTCCTTGTGATCTTTCATGAGGTCCATCTATATGAGTTTTGTCTTCTCTTTTGCAAGATACTCAATGAACCGAGCCAACGTAGGCATTTTCCAATTTGTTCCAAAAAGACATTTTCCAGAATGGAAATTGGAGACATATACAACGTATTCTAGTCCTAGCTTGGTATTCTAGTCCTAGCTTGGCCAAGATTGTTAGAATACGTTGTTTCTCTTGTGTAGACTTATAAATACCACATTCACCCAAGCTCAATAACAAAGATTTAAATTTAGTAAAAAAATCTTGTATATTATCAAAACTTTTAGGGTCTAAGGTATTCAACTCTACCTCAAGCATATAACCTCGCATCTCATCATGCTTTCCAAAGAGTCCTTCAAAGGTGGTCCAGATATCATTTGGAGTCCCATGCAACAACATTAAAACATAAATCAGTGGATATTAACTCAATAAGTAGTCATGTGGCCTCATCCTTACAGTTCACCCATCTCATCTTCTCAATCGTTGATGTAGGTTATGTTTCTGTCACCATCGTCAAATTATATAGTCCTTTTCTTTTGAGTTGGAATGTCTTCTTGGGATTCCAATCAAAATAATTGTATGGTGTGAGTATTACCACCAAGTTTGACTATATAATAGTTTTCATATCCATCTTTCCCACTGTTTCTAAGAACCCCTAAAAATTTACTCTCAATCTACAAGTGAAAAATTAAGAAATCACGACAGAAATGGCACTTTAAGTGAAAATTTGTATCAGCTTCAAGAGATGATCTTGCAAATTAATTTCTATGAAAAAGGTGAGTAATCTCTCCAAATAGTTGAAAACCCACTTCCAAAATGGGTCGATTTACTTTCCATGGGGGTCGTTTCCTCCAAAACATAATATTTTGGGAGTAATGAATGTAGAAAGGTACGGCCACAGATTTGTATCAGTTTTAGGAGGCTATCTTGTGGATTACTTTATGAGAAAGGAATCTCGCCAAACGGTTGAAAACCCACTTCCAAAATGGGCCGATTTACTTTCCTCGCGAGTCGTTTCCTCCAAAACGTAATAGTTTGGGAGAAATAACTGCTGAAAGTTACGACCATAGATTTAGCTTGTCGAAACCCTGATTTTCCTTATTCTTTGGCTTGTCTGCCTTGCTCCAAGAAGCATAGCTCTAATACCATGTCAGTGTTTCATGGAAACCTGCACAGGATATCTAGCTAAAGCAAGTACAAACAAATCTTATCAAGAAAGGAAGAGAGATTCAATATGGAAGAATGAGAAAATATATTCACACTACTCCAACGAGATGATGATTGATACATAGATCATGATCAATATGATACAATGAATGAGTGGAATACACTCATATATAGGGAAAAACATTCCATCATTAAGAAAATCAATCAAATAGTTAGCTTTCCTTAGGAATGCATGCATGGATAATAGTGATGGTAAAAATAGAACTAGTTAGTTAACTCCCACTGAACTAGTGTGTCAAAAATATAAATTTATCCAACATTTATGGGCAGTGGTAACTCTTCAAAATTATATTGGCTAAGATAAGTCATATTTTGGGATGTGCAATGATTAATCTTCTAACATTCTCCCCCTTAATCATTTCACCCAAAAACAAAACTCTCTAATATTATTACAGTTCACAAAACCCAATGTTCTTTCTATGAATTTAAAATAATTCATTTGCTAAGAGCGTTGTAAACATGTCTGCAAACTAATATTCATATTTAAAAAAATCTAAATAAATTTCATCATTGTTTATCAGCTCTCAAATAAAATGATATTTTGTATCAATAGACTTAGTTTTATTGTGGAAAAAATGATTACGTGCCAGAGCAATGGATGATTTATTATCACAAAAAATATGAGTTGGTTCTTGATCTTCATGCAACAACTTAGTATCAATCCTTCTCATCCACATAGTCTCACATGCAGTTGTTGTTGCGGAAACATACTCTGCCTCAATAGATGATAAATTCACAATGGGTTGCTTCTTTGAAGCCTAAGCTACAACTCCTAATCCAAAGATAAACACATATTCTGATGTGCTCTTCCTATCATCTAAACTACCTACAAAATCACTATTAGTATATCCAATCAACTTAAATTATGAATCTGATGTGTACAAAACACCATAATTGGTTGTTCTAGCAACATATCTTAGGATTCTTTTTCCATATTGCCAATGGGTGTTTTTGAGAGACTCCATAAATCTCGAAATAAAACTTACAACAAACATAATATCATGTCTTATTATTGTCAAATACCTAAGACTTCCAGCCAAACTTTTATATAGAGTTGTATCAACACATGACCCCTCATCATTCTTACTGAGATTTGTGCCAGTTGCAATTGGTGCTACAACTGGTTTACAGTTCACCGTCCTAAACCTTTTCAACATGTCCTTTACATACTTAGCTTGAAAAATAAAAATACCATCTTCATATTGATTTACCTCAATTCCTAGAAAATAGTTCATCATTCCTAAATCATTCATTTCAAACTTAGCTTTCATGGTCATCTTAAACTCATCTACTGAAATATTTTCGGTGAAAATTAAATCATCAACATATAAGCATACAATCAAGAGTTTACCTTCCTGATTTACCTTTGTGTACAGTGTTGCCTCACTAGGAATCATGTTGAATCCTTAACCATTCAAATATTCATTAATTATTCTATACCATACTTTGGGTTCTTGTTTCCATCCATACAACACTTTATTTAACCTGCAAACCTTACCTTCTTGTCCAACAATATCGTATCCTGGAGGTTGTTTCACATAAACCTCTTCTTCCAGAAAACTATTCAAAAGTGCAAATTTTACATCGATTTGGTACATACACAATTTATTGTGAGCAACAATGGCTAACACCATTCTTACTATATCAAGCTTGGATACAAGTGCAAAAGTTTCATTATAATTAATACTGAGATGTTGAATGAACCCCTTAGATACAAGCCTTGATTTGTGCTTCTCAACTTCACCTTCAACATTTAACTTAGCCTTGTAAATCCATTTAACACCTATACAATTTTTATCTTCAGGTAAAGATACAAGTTCCCAAGTGTTATTCCTTTCTATGGCATCGATTTCGTCATTCATAGTTTCTACCCAAACTTTTTTCTTAACAAGATCATCAAAATTTATAGGATCATATGAAATTAATGCAATATTTGAAACTTGATATGCTTCATCATTTTTCTCATACAATTCTCTTAAAATTCTAGTCTTGTGACCTATAATTTTGATCCTTAATGAAGCTAAAGTAGGATTTTATTCATCAGAAACCTCTGATCTTGTTTTATATCCACCATTATCTAATGGCTCTCTGCGCTCATATGTTATGGGCGTTCTTGGTTGTGATGGGATGACTCTTGGTGATTGTCTTACAAGATTTCTTATTGTAGGTGGATGTGACTGTGGAGTCAACTTTCCAACCTGTATGACCTACTCATATCCATCATCATCTTCATGGGATATTTCATCTCCCCCTGAAACAATTTGGTCAATGATACCATCTGAAGCCTCTTCTTCTTTGAACTCAACATATTTGTTGATAACATACTTCTTGGTTACAAGATTATATAGTCTATATGCCTTAGACTCCTCAATATACCTAACAAAGACACATTTCTCACTTCTATCATCCAACTTTCGCCTCATCTATTCAGGTACATGTGCATAAAATACACACCCAAAAATACTCAAATGGGATACGTTGTTATTCTTACCACTCCAAGATTTCTGGGGAACTTGGTTCTTTACACTCTTAATTGGATTGTTGTTCAAAATATATATTGAACAAATAACTGCATTTCCCCAATATTTGTTTGGAAGATTCTTCTCCTTCAAGATACTTCGAGCCATATTCATAATGGTTCGATTCTTCCTTTCAGCCACTCCATTCTGCTATGGAGTATAATGAGTAGTAAAATGTCTCTTGATAACATGAGAGTACCAAAAATTGATGAAATCAGTTAGCATATACTCACCTCCTCTGTTTGATGTCAAGACTTTAATATATTTTTCTCTTTCCTTTTCAACCATAACTTTAAACCTCTTAAATATATCAAAAGCTTTAGAATTCTTCTTCAACAAAGAAACCCAAGTTTTTCAACTCAAATAATCAATAAAAGTCATAAAATAGACATTACCAGTCAATGAATATGTTTGCATTGGTCCACATAAATCTGTATGAACAAGTTCCAATGGATCCTTAGACCTGTACGACACTCCATAAATATATTTATCCTTGTGATGATTTGCAAGTATGCAACTCTCACACGAGCTTGTTGGTTGTTAAGTATTGGGCAACACCTTCACCATTTTCTTCTTCTACAACAAATCTAGACCTTCAAAATGTAAATGGCCATATCTCAAATTACATAACCATGACTCATCCAAACCTTTAGCTTTATAAGCATTCAAAGAGTCAGTCATATCATTTCTCATAATAAGCGGAAACATTATATTCTTTATCATTTAAACTCTGGCAATCAACTGCTTACTTTGATACTTATCATAAATTGTACATACCTTGTTCTTGAAGAACACTCTGTACTTTTTCTCTATCAACTATCCAACACTTGTTATATTACATTTCATACCAGGTACATAATAAACATCATCTATTTTTCTTCTTTCATCATTCTTGTTATATACAGGAATCACGCCTTTACCATTAACTCTTACCTTAATTTCATTACCCAAATTTACCTCAGACTGAATACTCGTATCTAAACTGGAAAGAAAATCTTTATTTCGATTCATGTGGATGCTACATCCGATGTCCAAAAACCAAACATCACTCTAGCATTGTTGGTGACATTACATGTCAAAAACATAGGTTTTTAGTCATCCTTTGACTCTTCTGTCGTGTGTAGATATTGCTTTCCAACATCTTCTTGTGTAATACCCCAAGGTCGATCCCCTGTGAAATGTAATGATGTTTGTAGGATGGTGAGACAAGTAATCATAAGCTACTAGGATTATATTTTTATTAGGCTGAAGAGCTTAGTTGCTAAGGTTATTGGGCCTGATTTTTGTATATGTAATTATGCATATTATTAATCAAATACAATGTTGCGTGTAGAATGACCATGAAGAAATAGTTATGGGGGACTAAGCTCCACTGGGTAGGGAAAGGAATGGGGTTGAGAGGATAGGAAAGATGGGCTAACTTTGAGGGCTTAACCCAAGGGAATATTATAATGTATTCCTGAAAAGTACTATAGTTGGGAAAATAAACCCAATTATACTAAGTTCATTTGAGGGGAGGAACAAACTCTAAGTGGAGAGGAGCGTGTGTTGTAGGAAAATCTCCCTGCGGACAGGTAGATTTCCTCAAAGAGCTTGACCTTAACTCTAAGACAGAAAATGCTTAATGTGGACACTAACTTCCTTTCAAATCTATACAAGCTGACACATGAGAAGGAAAGATAACAGAAGTACCTTCTTATCGACGTTTGTCCCTGCATGCTCCGAGTTGAGCTCTGATCCTTTGCTCCTCGCTGAGTCCTGTAGACAAACAAGATACAACCACTTCCTACTCTATTGATATTAGCTTGAAAACAGATCTATTTATCAATTATAAGTTCATGTAACATTAGACACAAACTAGAAAGAAATAGGCCAATCATGTCATATTAATGAGAATAACAACAACAGTACTTACAATCGTAGATGCGAATGCGACAACTTCATCAAGTCCCCTTCGTCTAACCCTTGCTCGAAAGATCCACAACCTGGATGACAACAACTTCACTGATCACTCTCCTTTGGCTGACTGTGTGTTTCCTATGAGATCATAGGTTTCATGTTAGCAATTCTTCCCCCTTTTCACCATCATAGAGCTTGCTTATATAGGTTAATAAGAGCTTAACCTATTGAGTTATCTTTAGAACAAGTTAGGAACTTCCTCCTTAGATCATTGATCTCCTGATGGAACCAAGAATTTGAATGCAACTGCCTTCTAAACTTGAAAGATCCTCCCCTTATTCTCCTCAACGGGCCAACTACTGCCTTAGATTAGGCAGTGCTCCCTCAAAATGGGCATGAGAGCGCTGTAGCACTCCCTGGGAAGCTTCAGGGAAGCACCAGCGCTCCAAAGGTGGATAACGCTCCTTTAGAAAGGAAGACGAGCATTATAACACTCCCTGAGACCTTATAGGGGAGCGCCAGTGCTCCTAAGTCTGATGTAGGGGAGCGCTCACCCTCAAAACCTTTGTTTAAGAGCTCTTCTCAGGTGTTAAGAGTTCCTTGACTTCAGTTAACCAGTTCCTCTTCTTCAAATCAAGTGTATGAGATGTCTTAAGTGCCTCCTTAGTGTCATTGTTATGGCAGTATGCTTGAACAATGTTTGCGACACTTGTTACCAACTTGCAACACTTGCAAAAGTTGTAAGGAAGATGCGACACTTACAACAATTGAGAGGAACATGCGACACTTATCCAGTTGAGTAATTTTGACATGTAACAGATTGCCCCCCAAAGCATGAGGTTAGAATATGCGAACCGATAACTGAAATGCTTTGTAGACGTTCAAGCAAGGGTATAGACTCAGAGAACCTGACGGAAGCTGCACACAAACATCCAAAAAATATCATCACATGTTTCAAAACCTAAGGCAGGCATACCTATGCTTGGGTGATCAAGATTTGGAAGACATGGCCGCCATAAAATACATTGTGAATCCATAGTTGTATTGATAAGAAGGTATAGCCACTGAAGATACAATGTGGATCTATACTCTGATGACTCGGACTAATCGTAGCCGCGAAGAATACACAGTGGATCTACGAGATGATAATACATAGCCATGACCAATACAAAGTGGATCTATGTAACAGTGTATGTGTTCTTTGTCCAATAGAAACTCCTTCACAGCCTGGGTAGAGCATATACCAAAGTGGTTACTCAACCCAGGGTCTTCTTACCAATCTCAATGTGGTATGATCCTAACCATGTGAAGAGACGTCCTGATGTCGAACATGGTAGAAACCACTTGATTACCGGTCAATGATGTGAACCGTTAACAAGTGCGAGGGAGATCACCATTAATGTCAATGATTCCCAAGGTACCCTAGTACATTCCAGCAAATGTGAATAGATGAGTTGAGTTCGAACCTCTGTGGAATCATTCGATCAGAAGCCAATGATGTAAACCTACTGTCGGATGTGAGGAGGCCTGCCATTGAGGCATGCAGGTCCCAAAGTACTAACTAGTTTCTAAGTCTAATTCCCGGATAATGTGTTGAAGTCGACATGAATAGGCTCGTCGAGGGAGGGCCTTGATGTATCCCCCATCAATGACACGAAACAGACATGGAGATATAATTGGTGGATCAAATGGACTGACACAGGTTTTGAGGCAAGATATTTGGGATGGCTGACTCTCGAGGAGAATACTTCCCTTGAACACTGAGGCACAATAGCAAAACATGACATGGACCAAAACTATGCAGTGGATACTTGTGACTTGCGTCGGGTGACCCAAAGGAGGGAAAGGAACTCAAAGGATTGGCTCAGTGTAGGGGTTCAGTGGATTATGATATGTGCAAATGACAAAGTGTCGTGTTCAATGGCGACTCTAAGAAGTGTTGGATGATGTTCTCAAGAGACTGCTTGGCTTGCTCCTTTCAATTTTTCCCCCATCTATATGGATGAGTACCTCTTTTTGGTTTAATGAGCTGAAGGAGGATAACACATGCTCGATATAACTCACCTTCGGTAAGTTCCTCTTCCTTTGTTTAACAAACCGAAAGAAGTAAGGGATCGGTCCCAGGTGGGCCTGTCGATGTGTGCTTTAATGAGTCCAAAGACAGAAAACTCAAAGGTTTTTCGGGATTATAGAGTTTGGAAAAACACTCAAAAGAGAACTCTCTTAGTTCCTTTTTCGTACAGTAGTCTAACGAGACCGAAAAAGAGATAAACTATCGCTCGAAATATGCCCTTTCTGACCATTTAACGAGTGTGAAAGGAAGCAAGGTCACTCGACAATATTTTCATATTTAGAGAGTCTGAAAAGGGTTTAAAGGAGATTCTAGGGGGGTTCCTTTTTCATGTGTTCGTGTATTCGTACGGGTCCGAAAAAGAGATAAAAGTTTACCCGGTTACGTTCTCATATTTTCGAGCTCAAGAACGAACTAAGACTATGCTCATAAGTGTGACAAGGTAAATCATCTGTCAGAACTGCCAGGAAACCTGCGACGTCAGAACTACAAATCAGGGTTTAGTAAAGCCAACATATCGTTAGAAAAAAACCCATAAATGACCATACCTTATGAAAAACAAAAATTTATAAATAACAATATAATGAAAATTTCATTTACCATTTCATTTTGTACAAGGATTGTGGAGTAGTGGAGATTCTCATTTTGAGGTGGATCTTGTTTTGTTCGTTGTCGGAGCTACGGTTGACTGTTTCGCTTGTCGTTCGGACTAGGTAAATCTCCATCTCTTCTTCTTTCAATTACATGGTTTAGCATTCATTGTCATAGCATCATTTATTTTAAAATATGAAGCCCTAAGTTGCCCCAAATAAAACCAAATCGACCTCTTTAAAAATCAAAAGGAGAAATGGGATTCTTGTTGCAAAAACGTTCTAGAAAAGGATGGATAAGATGCCAATGCCTCAATAGTCAATTAGATAGGTCGTTTTCAACAAGGAATCCATGAGAAAACCCCCACGTATGCCCACGCAGCCACAAAGTCGTTTTGATTTTTTAAACGTCTTTATTGTTGTTTAATGAATGTTAAATGCTTAAAGGAGGGAGTGGTAGTCATAAAAGAGTGTGTGGTCATTTTTAAATGATGTGGGCATCTTATTTCATGTTTTAAATTGCTTTTGAAAATTGCCGAAATTGCCAAAACGTGGAAATAATGAATTTCTTTATTTTTTTGTTTTGTAGGTAAATTTGGCGACCATGATTGAGTGGAAAGAAAGAGAACATGAGATGGATGACTCAGCTGCCTTGCAGAGTCCCCACACCTGGGCCACGTTGCGAGCTTGTGGCTTGCTCAAATTCTTCAAGTTGCAAAAAATGAAGAAAGAGATTTTATTGCTTGAGCATATGATCGGCCTATGGGATGTTGCAGAGAAAGGATTCCGGATTGGCACACAACTTTTAACCATTGAGTTAGAAGACATGTATTTTTTGACTGGCCTCTCGAAAAGAGGGGTCCCCATATCTTTTACCAGGCAGAGGGCGCTACCCGAGCAAGTGGACGTGTATCTGGCACGCCACTATATCCCAGGAGCAAGACTGGTAGGGGGTAGAATCCCTATCAAGAAAATTTGAGAGCTACCCCTCCGGTCTATACTGTTTACCATCACGAGCATGACTGGCAGTAATAGCATGCATCTGGCATCAAGATCACAGGTGGCTTATGGTGTTCAGTGTTTGGAACCAACACTGTTCAACTGGAGTGCAGGGTTCCTTCGAAATGTGAAGGAACAGATTTCACGGTGCAGGACAGGACATAAGCAGTTTGGTTATGGCTCTTTTCTGGTTTCATTTTTTCTAGAGCGCATCCCCCCGATGCAACCTCAGATAGCATTGGCGGTGCGACCAGTGGATGAATCGAGGATGGAGAGGTGGACTAGTCTGTCTCCAAGGCTAGTATCAGAGTCAGAGTTCTGTTTCACTGGCGATTTCTTTGCCTGGCTGAGACGACAGTATCTATAGATAGAGGACTTCCCTTATGATGAGGTAGATTTCCGCGAGAGCATGGATTTGATTTTTCCCGCGGGGGAAGACTGGGATGTGTTAGGTAAGAGACTGAGCCATACCTTGTCTAGTTTTGTTTCTTTTTGAGTTTTTAATGTATATATATTTTTTTTGGGTATGTAGAGGAGTTTTAACAGATGTATTATTTTCAACATGCAGACAAGGGAGAAGTGTGCCCGGTTGATATACCGGTACCAGGACGTCGCAGGGACATTCCGGTTGTAGCATATCTAGCAGTACCAGTGATAGGTCTCCAGGAGGTTGAGAGAAACCTCCAAGGCCTCACGATGGGAATTCCTCCTTTACGGAGGGGAGAAGTGCCTTTACATCTACAGAGACACACTATGGGAGTACCAGAGAATATCAATTCTCTATTGAGGCGCATAGTGTATGTGGTGATGTGTTACTCGCAACACAATGTAGTGCGGGGAGATTAGAGCCTCTCCGGTGATCATCTTTTTGTATGCCTTGTCAGGCGACGTTGTATGGGTGTAAAGACCCAATATTTTTCTCTTCTACATACTTTTTTGATGTAATCCAAACATTTGAGTCACGCCATATATATATATATATATATATATATATATATACAATTTCGAGTTTTTACAGTGCCAAATGATTTGTACATGATGATGTCTATGATATGTTTTAATTTACATGTAATGTACAATTTTTCTTTCCTTAAATCTTATATGTGGGCAAGATACCGATCCATGATATAATTAGCTAACGAATCTGAAACACTATTAAGCTCTCTTGGAATGTGTCTATATTCAATATAATCGAACATTCGTTCAAGATGACAAACTTGTAAGTGGAGACGTAGCAGAATAGGACTACAGATAGCGTATATACGGTTGAGTTGATAGACCACAAGTTGGGAGTCTAAGTAAATAATGATACGAGAGATACCTAGAGAGGAGGCTTGGGTCAACAGTCTGATGACAGCGTGATATTATGCCATATTGTTGGTTGCTGGTTCTAAACAGATGCCTCCTGAACTCACCACCTCGTCAAATTGGTAAATAACCCATGTTGCCGAAGCAATGTTCCGGGTATTTCGAGTAGCGCCATCCGCGAACCCAAAAAAGATAGGAAAGGAAGACGTCATCTGCACATGAAAACACAAGCACAGTCATGAGTGGAAAAGGTAAATACTCGAGCACGCGAAATAAATAGACACACCAAACTAAAATACAATAATGTACAAAGTACAGATGCTAGGTGTTCTAGGCATAGTACTTTTTAAGGTAAATCCCGTTTCGGGGCTCTCCCAGGGAAATTCCATCATGATCTACTAACTCGTAAGCGCCTTTGTGTAGCACATGCTTCACAATGTAAGGACCGTGCCACATAGGTTCTAACTTTCCTGTCCCCAATTTATCGTCAGCTTGGTCATAGACGAGGACTAAGTATCCTTCTGCGAAAGTCCGAGGGTGGACAGATTTGTCGTATTGACTCTTAATTCGTTTCTGATGTGCCTCATTGACAAGAGAAGCATCCCGACGTGTTTCATCCAGCTTGGATAAATACAAGAATCGTTCTTCTTCAGCAGAAGTATGGGGCAGGAGTTCTACTTTCAGTTTGAGTGATGGAATCTCACACTCGATT
>SNQJ01S0013342.1:88231-107371 GCA_010110895.2 Picea sitchensis | reverse complement strand
TAATCAACTTGTACCATAAACAAGTGCATCAACCATGCACCAACCTGTACCTCAACCTGTAATCAGTCTGTACCATAAACAAGTACATCAACCATGCAACAACCTATACCTCAACCTGTACCATCAATGAGTGCATCAACTACGCACCAAATATGTACCAATCATGCATCAAGTACACATAAACTATGACTCACTAGGATGTACCAACATCATCAACTATACACCTCATGTATATTCCAACTCATCAACTACTTGTCTCAATGATGTACCTCAACCATATTTTAAATACATATACCAATATAACCATCAAAATTTATCTAACAATTCATCACTCTATCAATAAACCCAATACCATAAACCATTACATCAAACCATGTGCCACAACCTCACTGTTATACAACCTCTATCTGTAACAAACCTCAACGAAAATCCCTCATCAATTTCATCATCTAAATCTGATTTGTAACTCTGTAACATACCTGGTGTATATGATCACATACCTGCAAACCTTCCTCAACAAGAGATTAGCATTTTCAGTAAATTTTACTTTAGTCTCACATGACTAGTTTTGGATTAGTCAACAACCCTAACTTGCAATAATCATAACTATGTACCTGTAATGAATAAATATATGAAAATGGTACATAATGTTCTTCAGTGTCTTTTATACAATTCCTACATATTTCATTACTTGGAACCTCTCATAAAAGGAGTTATAGAAAAAATGGCATACCTTGTTGAATTTTGGCTTATTCTAGAGATCGAAATTGTAGAGAATGTCGCGCATGAAATATTTGTTGTATAGATTTGGAAATGGAAAAAAAAATACTAAGGACTTTACTATAACTAATACATTTGGTCTTACTTAATTTGGATATGTCATGAATAAGTTATGTTGTTTTTACCTGAAACACATGTTTTAGACTAGTTTCAGGACTAGCCACAAACCCTATATTCCACCGAGTGTAACTCCAAAAATACAATGACTCACAAGATGAAATTTTTATCACAACTACTTGGATATGTTTCCTCAACGACCTCCCAATTTCACTTTTTGAATAATTCTATAAAAATATTTATTACGAAAATGGTGAGATGACCTGTAAATAATGTACCCTAGAAAACATCATCAGAAGAATTTATCCTCCCTTGAATTTTGACCTTCTTTACTTCACCTTCCCTCTGAATTTCGGCTTAGATAACCTTTGGTTACCTCATTCACTTATATATATTCAATATTTTAAATTATAATTAAAATGAGAGACCCTTTCCTCTTATTTATACTTTTATGTAGCTTCCTCAAGGGGTTACCTTCTAACCCTCTTAAGCCACTTTCCTTATTTTAGGGCTAAACCACTTCTAACCACTTGTCCACTTAGTAATTTCTACATTAAATTAATTATTTAAATAATTTCTTTTGTATCCACTTTGACTTATAGTACACTCATCACTTCACTTCTTCCTCAAGGGGTTACCTTCTAACCATCTTAAACCATTTTCCTTATTTTATGGCTAACCCACTTCTAACCACTTCTCCACTTAGTTATTTATCCATTAATTTTATTATTTAAATAATTTTTTTTGTATCCAATTTGACTTATAGTACACACATCACTTCACTTTATTATTTAAATAATTTATTCTTTGCAACCACTTTGACTACTTTGACCTTTTGGGGCTTCTAGATGACTCATGAGGGTTCTCCAACTTCACATGGCCATAACTCTCTAACCGTAAGGAGTTATGTGACGTTCCACATACCACCGGAAATGGCATGACATTTACTATTCATATAAAATAGTCTTACCTTAAAATATATCAAAACACATACCATTATAGATCAAACAAACTTGGGTCCATTACCCAAACCTTTTTGCTACCAGAATTCATTACCATACTTTTTTCAAGGGTTGACATCGATGAAAACCAACCTAATTAATAAAAAATCTCCCCCTTTAGCATTGATGGAAACACTCTAATGCAATACTGAAGTCATTTCATGTAATAATGAATTCATATCACTCATGGTCCCCTTGTGACCATCGATCCCTTTGGAACCATGCCTCTATGCTCTGCATCTGATAAATATCTCCCGTTTTTTCATCAATGGAAAAGGTATCTTTCCATCTGGGGCTTCTCCTCCTAACTAAATTGTCCTTGGGGATACTCCTCCTGACTGAAATCTTCCTAAAACTGATCTCCCAACCTGAACTGTACTCTTTATGGTGCTTCCTCGTGTAAATATAAGACATATAAGATAAGCATTTAAAATCATTTATTTTGGAGTAGAGATTACTCTGGGTCTCTAGCTAAGATACTCAAAGGATTCTCTTGGAAGAAGTTTTGTAAATATGTCTACCAGTTGTTCTTTTGTTCCCACATATTCAACTTTGATGTTCTTCTCTACAACCTGTTCCCATAGAAAGTGATACTTGATTGTAATGTTCTTCATCTTGGAGTGCATCATTGGGTTCTTTGAGATATTGATGGTGCTTGTATTATCAAAATAGATTGGAATGGGCTCATCATACTCAACCTGTCTATCTTTCAAAGTTTGTTTCATCCATAGAACCCGTGTACAACATACTACTATTGCAATATACTTTGTCTCAGCTATAGATAAGGATATTGATGGTTGTTTCTTTCTTATCCATGATACTAAACAATCACCCAAGTAGAACATTGCTCCACTGGTGATTCGTTTGTCATCAATGCAACTTTCCCAATATACATCTATGTGGGAAATAAGTGATAGATCCTTTCCTTTTGGATACGATAATCCAAACTCTTTTGTTCCTTTGATATATTTGAAAATCCTCTTTACTTCTAATACATGTGATTCCTTTGGTGCTACTTGAAATCGTTCCACCTGTCCAATTGCATGCATTACATCTGTTCTGGATGTTCTCACATATAGTAAGATTCCAATCATTGACTTGCATTTCCTCTGGTCCGTAGACTTTGAATCATCATCTTTTCTCAAGTTGCAAGTGGTTTGCATAGGAGTGGTAATTGGTTTGCAATATTCCATTCCAAACCTATTTAGCATTTCTTTGATATACTTAGTTTGAGAAATAAAAATTCCTTGGTATCTTTGACGTATCTGAAGACCTATAAAGAATGATAGTTCTCCGAGTAATTACATTTCAAGTTCGTTCTGCATATCCTTTAGAAATTTCTGGCTTAACCTGTCATAATTGCTTCCAAAAATAATATCATCAACATAAAATTCAATTAATAAAATACTATCTTGAGTTACCTTGATGTACAGGTTGTTGTCTGCACTTCCTTTTCTGAACCCTTCGTGTTTTAGATATTTATCCAGTCTAGAGTACCATTCTCTAGGAGCCTATTTTAGACCATACACAACCTCCTTCAATTTGCACACGTAATCTACGTTCTTCGACAACTGGAATCCTTCTGGTTGTTCGATGTAGTACTCTTCTTCAAGTTCCCCATTCATAAAACATGATTTCACGTTCATATGATACACTTTAATATTCTTGGAGGATGCATAAGCTAAAAACAATCAGATTTTTTTCCATTCTGGAAACTAGGGAAAATGTCTCTTCAATTTCGATTGTTGCAACCTGTGTGTATCCTTACATTCCAATTTATCTTTGTTCCTTGTAACCTGTCCATATTCATTCAATTTATTTCTGAATACCCACTTTGTGCTAATCACATTCTTATTATTTGGTCTTGGAACCAATTCCCAAGTATTATTCTTCTCTATTTGATCCGATTCTTCATCCATGGCCTTATTCCAAAATTCATCCTTGTTGGACTCTTCAAAACTATTTGGTTCAATCATAGATAAGAGTGCTAGGTGCATTTGTTCTGGTGAACAAATTCTTCTTATAGTCTCAACTCCTGCATCTTTGTTTCCGATAATCTGATCTGAAGGATTATTCTTTTGTACTCATTTTCTAGGTGTCTTTGGAGACACTTGATGAACTTTCTCTTCTACTTCTATTTGATCTTATTCATCTTCCCCTTCTACTTCTTCTTCATCTTCTGCTTCTTCTTCATAAAGATGTTCCACTTATTCATTTTCTTCTTCCTTTGATTCTTGTCCACTTGTTTCATCAATTGTTAAATTGATGCTTTCCACAACTTTGTTCAATCTCAGATTGTAACACTTGTATGCTTTCCTTTTACTTGAGTAAGCAACAAGTACTCCTTTGTCCACACGAGAGTCAAACTTTCCCATTCTGCCATTTTCTCTTTTGATGTAGCATTTTCTTTCAAATACTCTGAAGTGCTTCACATTTGTTGAAATTTCTTTCCATAGCTCGTAGGGAATGTGAATTGTTGTATGCACTGCATGTGTTCAAAAAATATCTGTCAATTTGGAATCGATTAGCATTGTTCGATCCATTTCCAGTGCAATTAACATCCACATTGTTCATTTGTCTCTGAATCACTCTCTGAACCAATCTAGGAATCCATACTCTCGTCCACTGTCATATGTCTGTCCAAAACTACTAAGTGTTCTTACAATCCATCTTTTTCCATACTGTCCAAGACTCTACTGCACAACTGTCCAGAATGTTGATCCATTTATCATTATACTATCATGAAGTCTTCACTACTACAACTGATTGTACTTCTGCTAACTAACTAATCTAGATCTGTCTTCTCAAACTCTTCAAGCTGCTCGAAGGATGGTTCTTTGGTCTGTCACAACTATCACATAGAATCAACCTATCTAATATTTATATTACATGGTAGTCTCTAAGCCGGATGGATCAGAACAATTCCTGCTCTTGTGTGTACTCATCATCATCTTCATTGGTAGATTCATCAGCTCTTTGAGCTCAGACTTCTTTCTTTTTGTCTATGGATTTAACTTTCACTACAATTCCTGAAAGTACAATCTCTTGAACATGTTCCGTATTTACCCGTACTTATTTTCTTTCAGTTACTTTCCAAACCTCTCTATATCTGACATCTTTCTTTTCTTTGTAGAATTTTCTTCATCTCGTTTTATTTCCAATTTTGCGATGTTTGGGACCTGGTCTTTGGTCACCTATTCTTTGTCTTTTCTTATCCATACTTTCTTATATCTGATATCAATGTTCTCTTTCATGGAAGTATCGATCATGATTCTACAATCACTAGCTATGTGTCTATAGTTATGACATTTGTAACATTCAATGTTACGTGGGGCCACATAGGCACTTATTGCTTGAACATTTATTTTATAATCCCCGCAATATGAAAACCTTTTATCCAAAATTAGTACAATAAAAACAATGACCATAGAAGAATTTTTCATACCCAGGAGTGAAAGATGTTCTTTGTGCTGTAGTCGTCCTAAAATTTTTCCTTGACTCATCATGATCTTGATTGAAGCTTCTTTGAGGCTTGAACATGGATGGTCTTCTTGAAGATGTATATTCAATAGTTTTCTTATATTTTGGTTGACCATGATTTCTTCCTTTGAGTACTTCTGCATAACTCTTTCTATTTTCTTCTTTCTTCTTTTCTAGCAACCTAGAGTGCTTCTCTTCATTCTCCATAAACAATGCAGAAGTTTTTGTCTCTTCAACATTCTTGTTGAGCTTGACGATTTTACTTCTCAATGTGACAAATTCGTCTTCAAGCTTGTCAACCTCTTCTTCTTTCTTCGTTATCTGAGAGTTCATGACTTCTTATGTTCTTTTCTCTTCTTCAATATTAATTTTTAATGTTATTATTTCTTCCTCAAGTCCTTTCTCTTCTTGAATAAACTCTACCTCAAGATGGTTTAGATTGCTAACTCTTTCCTTAACATGATCTGTCACTATATTCTCTCATGTATGCTTCTTCCTTTTGTGTTGCTATGTTGGCTTCCAAATACTACTTTTGATATTCAATATTTTCTTCGGTGTTTGTGGCTTCTTCTAGCTGTGTTCTTAAGTTCTTGATGACCTACTAGGATTCTTCAAATATGTGAACACTTTCCTTTTGTTTCATGAATTCTTTCTTGATTGACTTGTTTTCTTCTCTTATTTCATCTAAAGAACTAATCAATTTTTCTTCATAATTGTCTTCCTTTTCAATTAGTTTTTCTGTCTCATTTCGTTGATGGCATTCTATTTCAAGATGTCCACATTTTTCACAATTAAAGAAAAACAACATATCTATGGTGATTATGTACTCTTCATCTTCTAAATATGTTTGACATGGTGAAAATAATTCTTCTTGCTTTGTATCTGCATCTTCTTTGGCATTTTTTGAATCTTTGATGGGTGAAGAATACTTGTCATGTAACTTATCCCAAATTTCTTTGGATGATGAACATTTACCAACCTTTTCTCTTACCGGATTAGGTAAGCCTTCCTAGATGAAATCCATTGCTATTTTGTTATTCTTCTTCAATTCCTTCTTGGTTGCAGTCTTTACCCTTTTTGAACTATCATATCTTGTAACGACCAATAGCCAAAATTAACCCCCCTTTGCCTGTAAAAATACTTTCTTCCTTCTACTCCACATCTCATACTTTAAACCATTCTAACCATTAAAAAGTGGTACTCCATTCTCACAATAATCCATGATCTCCTTCCAGTGGTTAAACTGTTTCCTGAAGGAACCTGCTCTGATACCAATTGTTGGATTACTGAAAGGGGGGGTGAATCAGTAATAGATAAATATAATCCTTTTTCACCATAAAATGCAAGTGTTATATCAATGTAGAATTATCATCCAATAGTTGTAGAGTAAATAAAAAATGAACAAATGATAAATCATACACACACACAGTACATCAATGTTTTTAAGTGGAAACCTAAAGCAGGAGAAAACCACGGAATTAGTTTTCTTATATGTATTTAAGAATTACATTCATTGGAAGCACCAACTTCCTTTGTTTTCCCGTTGCAACTAGAAGGAGGCTACAACCCCCTAGTTTCTTAGGCTACAACCTGAGGGAAGCTCCAAATCCCCATTTCTCTGGCTACAACCAAAATGAGGCTCCTGTTGATATTGAGAGGGGGGTGAATCAGTATCAAATAAAATTTAAAACCCTTTTCAACTTGTACTTAAACCATTCAATTATGTCTAATGAGAAATAAACAATAGTATAATAGTTACACCATTACACCACCATACACCATGCACAATATATGAGAAATAATCAATAGTTATTGTTAAAGGGACGTAATGACTTCCAAAGGTAGCTACAACTTCCAAATGTAAAGGGAGGGATAAACCTCCAAGAGGAAGACACAATCCTCCAATATCAAGAGAGATTTGAACTCTCCATCCTTGCCCCTTCCTTCCACCCAACAATGTATGAGAGATAATAAAACTTTACATTAAATCATCACTATTAACCAACCATCACATAGAACCTGATAATTCTTCCTGAGACTTATTCAATTTATTCAATTATTAAATTCTTGGAATACTCTGATCCTGTAGGTAATATTACTCAATGCATTATCTGAAACTTCTCCAAGTTTCACACCTTGAATCCTCCCCAAAAACAAGTTATAGAGAGAATGGTAGACCTTGTTCAATTCTGGTTTACTCAGGAGACTGAACTTTATAGAATGCCTCGTGCTCAATATTTAACATCAGATTCAGAAACTCACACACAAGAAACTACAGTCTGTAATATTTCCAATTAAAATTTTCCCACTTCATTTGGATTCTCTATGAAGCATTTATGACTGTTTTACCCGGAACACCTATTTATTGAATAGCTTCAGGACTGGTCAAAAACCCTATCTTCCACAGAGTGTATCTCCATAATTATAGCGAATAAAGAGCTGAAAATTTTACCACAAGTAACTTGATATGTCTTCTCAATACCATAGAAATTTCACCATCTGAATCGCTCTATAAAAAAAGTTATAGCGAAAATGGTCAAATGACCTGAAAATAATATACGTTAGAACACATCACCAAAAGACTTCGTCCTCCCTTGAAATCCGACCTTCTTTACTTTTGATTTCCTCTAAAATTCGACTTGTGTTTTAAATGAATGTATAATGATATGTATTTATAACATTTATTTCACTTCCTTTTAAAATTAAGGCCGACCTGACACTTTCTTATTTTGTAATTCTTTTCTTTAATTATCTTCAGGGCCTACATGTACTTCCTTCTTCAATTCACTTTGTCATCTTAAAAAATTCATTACTCCTCAACCATGAGGATTCACGTGACGTGCCACATACCATCGAAAACAACATGATGTATACTATCCATCCATGGGTGTTGTATCTGCATTTTCATTTTCCTTAACGTCCATATACCTTCATCAATCTTGCGCTGCAAAACCCACGACTAGGGTTGACATCAATGACAACAACCAATCTTCGAACAACTCCAACCCCATATATTCTCCGACTACAACTGGAAGGTGGCTACAACCACCTACCCTTTCCCCATCCAACCACCCTAAAATAAAAATAGAATGATGGAACCACTATCACAATATCACTGTGAGATATATTGTTGTAAACCTGTACCAATCAACTTGTACCATAAACAAGTGAATCAACCATCCACCAACCTATACCAAACAACCTGTAATCAACTTGTACCATAAACAAGTGCATCAACCATGCACCAACCTATACCTTAACATGTAATCATCCTATGCCATAAAATAGTCCATCAACCATGCACCAACCTATACCTCAACCTCTAACATCAATGAGTGCATCAACCATGCACCAAACATGTACCAATAATGCATCAAATACACATAAACTATGACTCACCAGGATGTACCAACATCAAAAACTATACACCTCATGTATGTGCCAACTCATCAACTACTTGTCTCAACCATGTACCCAACATGTACCTCATCCATATACCAAATACATATACCAATACAATCATCAAAATTTATCTAACAATTCATCACTCTATCCAAAAACCCAATACCATAAACCATTACATCAAGCCATGTGCCACAACCTCACTATTATACAACCTCTATCTGTAACATACCTCAATCAAAATCCCTCAACAATTTCATCATCCAAATCTGATTTGTAAATCTGTAACAAACCTATTGTATATGATCACATACTTGCAAACCTTCCTCAACAAGAGACTAGCATTTTCATGAAATTTTACTTTAGTCTCACATGACTAGTTTTGGATTAGTCAACAACCCTAACTTGCAATAATCATAACTATGTACCTGTAATGAATAAAGATATTAAAATGGTACACAATGTTCTTCATTGTCTTTTATGCAATTCCTCCACATTTCACTACTTGGAACCTCTCAGAAAAGGGGTTATAACAAACATTGCTTACCTGGTTGAATCATGGCTTATTCTAGAGATCGAACTTGTAGATAATTCCCTGCACGAAATATTTGTTGTATAGATATGAAAATGGTACATAGCATACTACAGACTTTAATATAACAAATATATTTGGCATTAATGACTTTTGATATTTTATGAAGATATTATGACGTTTTTACCCTAAACACATGTTTTAGACTAGTTTTAGGACTAGCCTCAAACCCTATTTTCCATGAAGTGTAACTCCAAAAATACAACAACCCACAAGCTTAAATGTGATGCAGGCCTGCTCACAAGCACATCTGCTCATAGGACCTTTCCTCCTTCCTCAGTCCGAAGAACTGAAAGGTTCTTCTATTTCCCTATCGAGAAATTTTCACCCACAATGACTCTCTCACGGGATCTCCCTTTCTTCTATCGGGAAATCAGAATTTGCACTTTCGTGAGTCCTGTGGTCACGTGTTTGTGTCTCGCGATTCTCCGAAAGCCGATGTAAGTCAATACTAACCTTTTACTTTGCTATTGGGGATCCTCCTATTGGGATTTTGGCACTTGCGATGTCCAAAACAACTCGCTTTACCAACCCCCGATCCCCGATACACCAATATGCTCCCCTGCTGCCCTAGCCTTCCGGGTTAAGCCTTTAGTCCGCGCGACCTCTCCTTATATGACCACAGTCATATACCTTATCGTGATTTTGGGGTTTCTGATGTCGAGGTGTATGTGAGTCCTTATTCCTCGGACCCCCGATTCCCGATGCGACATCCCTGAAAGCCTTTCCGTCGTAAATGAAATCAACGGACGTGATCATTTATTAGGATCAATGGCTCCAGGTCTCCCTCGGGGTTTCACAACTTCTAATGTCGAAGTGCTTTTCCTTCCATTTTCCCCGATCTCACGAATGTCGATTCCTTGACAATTGACTTTTCCTTTCGGGGAATTTCTCGATGGCTTCGATCTCGCCCACGCGTCCCTTAGAGATGGACATATCTGATATGCTCTTGGGCCTCTGCAACTTCAAATCCTCAATGCCATGTTCTCACGAAATGACGTCAATTGGGTCCCACACATCACTCTCCTCTTATTGGAGAATCAAAATTCCCGATTCCTAGCTGTAAGAGTATCATGTCCTCAAGACCTCCGATACGCCGAACTCCGACTTCGTCAGATCTTCCGACACGCGTCCCAATGATGGACAACTCTGAGCTCATCGGGATTTCCACAATGGATTTGCTGATCTCTGGTCTGCAGGATCCCTGATTTACCGAACTCCGATGCCTCAATATTCTGATGCTTCTTGGGGTTTCCACTCTGCTCACGAAGGCTTAAACCCGATGCAACTCCTGTCAAATCGGATGGTTGACGGGTGACTATGTGCAGAATTGACAGTCCACAATCCCTTGAGCTCAAACTCTGGACATACCCATATCCTCCTCGCTTCTCTGCCAGATCTGACGACTGGCGGGATTTCGCAAATCCTCTCCACAAGATCCTGACCATCTGTCTTCTCCTCCTTGATATGCTCACGAAGTGAACCAAGGACTCCTTCCTGGACTTAATCAACTCTAACCCAAACCTCCATCTCCTTGAGTCACTTGATATGTTCCAACTCTTTGTGCTACCTTCAATAGCTTCAAAGGATTTATCCCTCCTGAGCTTTCTCACGACTCTGAGTCTTAGAGAAGATTCTTGCACGCACTCCTTGCGGCAACTCTCAGACACTTCCAAGTGTTGAATACCTTCGACTCTGCGCACTCCTGTAGCAATAGTCCTTCAATACTCCACCCAGATTCACAACTGAGACTTTCCTTAGCCTACGCACTCCTTTCACGACTCTTATAACCCAATTTCACTTCTGGGTGAATGAGAAGAAGAGTTAAACTATCTGAGCCTTCTGTCGACGCACTCCTTGCGGATGACTTCAACTGCACTCCTTGCAGGAATCCTTGCTCAGATAGAGAAACAATTGAAACTCATCTCTCCTACTTCCTTTCTCAGATTTCAAACACTCAGCAAGAAATCATTCATACATAGCATGTAATACAAATGCAGAACAGGAAGTAAATACTCATGAGCATAGCATTCAACATAAATACACAGAGAACAAACACAAAAACATGGATTTGAATCAATCTCTTCTATTAATTCAAGCTCTGTACATGGGTGTTCTTCCACAGCTCTCTGCCTCTCTTCTATGCTCTTCCTACTTCAATAATAATACAAATGCACAATGAGGGTGTCTATATCCCATTTCCCTCTTGCGCTCTCAAACTGTCTAATCTAGAATTAAAATCCTATCTACCTGCATTAACTACTTTAAATGTCGTTTATCTACTAAGGATGAGAGCGTATGGCTCAAGGTCCATTACAATATACAAGTGCGCCTCATCTTAATGGCTTCATTTAAGATGGCGCATCAATTCTCAAGGTGATTTCAAAATTCCTGCTGGCTTGTCCAGCTGTCCACTTGCATTTCGCGCTGGCTCGCTTGATGTGGGCGATGCTCTTGCATCATACTCCCTCGCTTGAAAATTTTCATGGGCTCCTGTCCATGAGCTCCTGCACGGTCCGTCCATGCTTTAGAATCTCTGCCTCAGTCTCCCAATTGGCATCTTCCACTGGATGGTTCTTCCATTTGACCAGATACTCGAAGCATTCTTTCCACCTGGTCCTCTTACACACTCATTTATCTAGTATCCGCTCCATTTGTGGCTTATCTGCAATTGGCATTTTCATTTGCCACTGAACCTCTGACTGTTCATCACTTGTTCCTGCTTCCTCAGCTTTGTATGGGCACAAATCTGAGACATTGAATATCGGAGAAATTCCGATCCCATCGGGTAATTCAATCTCATAAGCATTTTCTCCCATTTTCTTCAAGACCTTGTAGGGTCCGATTTTCTTCATCATCAATTTATTATACGTTCCTCTCGGGAACCTTTCCTTTCTCAAATGTGCTAGAATTAAGTCACCAACCTCATATTGAAGTTGTCTTCTATGCTGATCGGCTCTGCGTTTATATTCTTGGCTTGATTTCAACAATCGTTCCTTCACCTAGCTGTGAAGTTCTTTCATCACCTCAGCGAATTCTTCTGCACTAGCGCTCCTAATTGCAGTCTGTTCTGAATCCCTCAATTCAGAAATTCCCCTCGACTGTATGCCATAATCAACATGGAATGGACTCTGTCATGTACTCCTTTTCACTAAGTCATTATACGCAAACTCTGCCTGCGGCAATATATTATCCCAACTATTGTGGTGCTCTGTCACCAAGCTTCTCAGCAAATCTCCTAGACTTCTTTTTACCACTTATGTCTATCCATCCATCTGTGGATGATACGCTGAACTAAACAACATGTTAGTTCCCAGCTTCTTCCATAAGGTTCTCCAGAAATTCCCTATGAACTTCGTATCTCTGTCCGAAACTATGCTCCTTGGCAACCCATGAAGTTGAATGACCTCTTTGAAAAACAAGTTCGCAATGTGAGTTGCATCGCTGGTCTCATGACATGGAATGAAGTGTGCCATCTTGGAAAATCTATCCACCACCACAAAGATTGAATCATAACCTCTTTGTGTTCTTGGCAACCCCAACACAAAATCCATGCTAATTTCATCCCACGGCTTCTCTGGTATGGGAAATGGTTGATAGAATCCTGCATTCTGCTTTCTTCCTTTCGAATGCTGGCAAATTCTACATCTGTCTACAAATCTCTTGACATCTGCTTGCATTCCTGGCCAAAAGTATGACTCGCTCAGCTTTGCGAATGTTTTTTCATGACCGAAGTGTCCGACCAATCCTCCACTGTGTTTCTCCTTCAGCAGATTCTCCCTCATAGAACCATTTGTAATACACAACTGATTTCCTTTAAACAACAATCCTTCCTGGATCATGTATTCGCCCCACTGGCTTCTATCGCTGAGAACTAGATTCTCAATTTCTTCATACGCTTCCTTGAAGTCTGGATCATCTACGTACATGTCTCTGAGATCATCAAAACCCAATGTTTTGACTTTGAATTCCTACAACAACAAACACTTCCTACTTAAAGCATCAACAACTTTGTTAGCAGTACCAAAAATATGTTTAATCAAAAAAGTTAAATTCTGCATGTATTCAACCCACTTAGCATGCCTCTGATTCAACTTCTCCTATTGGGTCACAAACTATAATGCATGGTTATCACTATACAAAACAAATTCCTTCAGAATCAAATAGTGCCTCCACTTTTTCAATGCCTGAATAATGGCATAAAATTCCTTGTCATATGTGGAGTACTTCACTTTCGCTTCATTCAGCTTCTCACTGAAATATGCAATTGGCCTGTCATCTTGACTCAAGACCTCTCCTATCGCAAATCTTCTTGCATCACATATTACCTGAAATGTCTTTTGGAAATCCGGCAATACCAAAATTGGTTGTTCCGTGATCTTTCGTTTTAATAGATTGAAACTCTTCTCAGCCTCTTATGTCCAGTGAAAATATTTATGTCTTTTCTTCACTGTATCCATCATCATTGCACTAATTCCACTGAAATTCTTGATGAACTTCTGGTAGAAACTAGCCAATCCGTGAAAACTTCTCACCTCAAATACATTCTTCGGTGATGGCCAATTCTTGATTACCTCCACCTTATCTGGATCCATCCTCAACTCATTTTCCGAAATAACAAATCCCAAATAAATGAGTTCTATCTTCATGAATGAGGACTTCTTCATGTTTATCAATAGCTTCTCCTGCTACAATTTTTGCATCACTGTAGCCAAATGCTTCCGATGCTCCTCTGCTGTTTTACTGAAAACCAGTATGTCATCCAGATATACGATAACAAATTTTCCGATGAAATCCTTCAGGACTTCGTTCATCAACCTCATGAAGGTACTTGGCGCATTTGTTAAGCCAAAAGGCATAACAAGCCATTCATACAACCCTTCATTGGTTTTGAATGTTGTCTTCCATTCATCACCCTCTCTCATGCAGATCTGGTGATAACCGCTTTTCAAATCAATCTTTGAAAAATACCTTGCTCCACTCAAGAAATCCATCAGATCATCCATCCTCGGAAATGGAAATTTGTACATGATGGTTATCTTTCTAATTTCCCTTGAGTCAGTACACATCCTCCAGCCTCTGTCTTTCTTCAGACTGAGTACTATCGGAACAACACATGGACTCAAGCTTTCCATGACCAAACCTTTGTCCAACAACTCATGGACTTGTCTTTTGACCTCTTCATTCTCCTGCGACATCAATCTGTACGCGGATTTGTTTGGCAAACTGGCTCCTGGTATGAGATCAATATGATGACTCACACTTCTGATCGGTGGCAACGAACGAGGTAATTCGTCCACTATAATGTCAGCGAACTCTTCCAGCAGTTCCTGAACTTCTCTTGGCAAATCATCTACCCATGTTCTAGTAAACACAATTTTCGGTTTCCTGACCACAATGAACTGTGGATCCTCCTTCTTCTTAACCTCGGTAAGGAGTTCCTTCCCACTCATGAGAAGTACTGCATTACTTACTTTCGGTTTTACCTCCTTGTCCTTAATTGGAAGCAACATACGAGTCCTCCCATTATTTTCTAAGGTATCTGTATTCATCCTCCCATCATGAATCACATTTCTATCATATTTCCACGGTCTACCCAACAATAGATGACAAACATCCATAGGAATAACATCACACAAGATTTTATCATTATATCCTCCTATTTTAAATTCAACTAAGAACTGTTTGGTGAAATTTACCTGATGTCCTTTTTGTAGCCACGAAACCTTATATGGACTTGGGTGATCAGTCGTCTCCAACTCCAGCTTTTCTACCATCTCGGTTGAAACGAGATTGTCCATTCTACCACTGTCCACAATGACCTTTCATGCCCAACTCTTGGTCTTGCAAATTGTTCTAAAAAGTTTGGTCCTTTGGACTGAACTTTCCACTTCTTTCTCTGGTGTCAAAAGGACTTTTCGCATCACCAGCGATCTTCCACCTTCAACATCCTCCGCCTCAACATTTCTCCCCTGTGCTTCGGCGATGTGAGTCTCTCCAGTTTCTTTCTTTTTCTCTGGACACTTGAATGACTTGTGCCCATTTTTTCCACACGTGAAGCATGTGATTACTCCACCTCTTCCTCTTCCTCTACCTCTGGTATGAGGAAACCTATTATTATCAACATATCCTCCTCTCTGCTCAGTATGTTGTTCTCTTTTCTCAATGTATTTCCCTCGCTGTGAACTTCCACCTCTCTCGACTCGAGTCTGAGGTTTCTTCCAGTCTTCCTTGGGCTTCTGATATTTTTCTTGGGCAAATGATTTGCCTCTGGGCTAACTTCTTCCTTGGCCCCTTTGACCTTGCTTTCGGCTCAGCTTCTCTTCAGCTTTCAGAGCCATATGATAAGCATCCTCCACATTCGGGATGGTTACCATGCTCATTTCATCCTAAATCTCATATCTCAGGCCATTCATATACCTGGCCACCTTTTCGTCATTGCTTTCACGATGACCTACCCTGATATTCAACCTGTAAAATTCTTCAGTATATTCCTTCACTGACATCAACTTCTGTCTCAGGTTCTGCACCCTCCTGAACAGAGAAATTTGATAGTCTCTTGGGATGCATTTTGCCTTCATCTTTGCAATCATCCTGTCCTAGCTCTTAATTTTCTGCTTGCCTTGGAAACGCCTATCCGCTTGTAGTTCATCCCACCACAAGGCTGCATGTCCTTTTAATCCCATGACATCATGCCTGAATTTCTTGTCCTCTTCGATGTCTTCATAGTCAAAATAGGTGTCTAGAGCTCTAATCCAGTCTAGAATCTCTTCTACATCCATATTTCCCTCATAAACTGGAATGTCCATCTTCACCTTTGCACCCATTCTTGCAACAACTTTAAGTAAGCGCTTATTTGTTGCATCTTCTGCTGGGATTTCTTCTTCTCCATGTATAGCATCATCTTCATTTTCGGACTCACTGATATCTCCTACATCAGTTGTGTTCCTTTGTCTTATCTCCATGTCCACAACTCTAGCGCGTAAGTTATGCAGATATCTTTCTACTTCTGGATTCTGCACTTGTCTACCTCTTCCTCTGGACATCTCCCTTTCCTCCTCTAGATTGGGTGATTGTCTATCTCTTCTCCTTGGCGGCATGGTGAATTCTTCCTTTTCTCCTCTACAGAAAGAAAATAATCTTTTCTAAGCTTTGATACCACTTGAAGCAGGCGTGCTCACAAGCACATCCGCTCACAGGACCTTTCCTCCTTCCTTGGCCCGAAGAACTGAAAGGTTATTCTATTTCCCTATTGGGAAATTTTCACCCACAACGACTCTCTCAAGGGATCTCCCTTTCTTCTATCGAGAAATCAGACTTCACGCTTTCATGAGTTTTGTGGTCACGCGTTTGTGTCTCGCGATTCTCCGAAAGCCGATGTAAGTCAATACTGACCTTTTACTTTTCTATCGGGGTTCCTCCTATCAGGATTTCGGCACTTGCGATGTCCAAAACAACTCGCTTTATCGACCCCCGATCCCCGATAAACCAATACGCTCCCCTGCTGCCTTAGCCTTTCAAGCTAAGCCTTTAGTCCGCGCGACCTCTCCTTATATGACCGCAGTCATATACCTTATCGGGATTTCGGGGTTTCTGATGTCGAGGTGTATGTGAGTCCTTATTCCTCGGACCCCCAATTCCCGATGCGACGTCCCTAAAAGCCTTTCCGCCATAAACGAAATCAACGTCCATGATAGTTTATTAGGATCAATGGCTCCATGTCTCCCTCGGGGTTTCACGACTTCTAATGCTGAAGTGATTTTCCTTTCATTTTCCCCGATCTCACGAATGCCGATTCCCCGATAATTGACTTTTCCTTTCGGGGAATTTCCCGACGGATTCGATCTCGCCCACACGTCCCTTAGAGATGGACGACTCTGATATTCTCTCGGGCCTTTGTGACTTCAAATCCTCGATGCCTCGTTCTGACGAAATGACGTCAATTGGGTCCCACACAACACTCTCCTCTTGTTGGAGAATCAGAATTCGCGATTCCTAGCTGTAAGAGTATCATGTCCTCAGGACCTCCGATACGTCGAACTCCAAATTTGTCAGATATTTCGACACATGTCCCAATGATGGACAGCTCTGAGTTCGTCGGATTTCCATGATGGATTTACTGATCTCTGGTCCACGGGATCCCTGATTTCCCAAACTCCGATGCCTCAATATTCTGATGCTTCTTGGGGTTTCCACTCTTCTCACGAAGGCTTAAACCTGGTGCAACTCCTATCAAATCGGACGGTTGACGGGTGACTATGTGCAGATCTGACGGTCCACAATCCCTTGAGCTCAAACTCTGGACATACCTGTATCCTCCACGCTTCTCTGGCAGATCTAACGACTGGCGGGATTTCGGAAATCCTCTCCACAAGATCCTGACCGTCTGTCTTCTCCTCCTCGATATGTTCATGAAGTGAACCAAGGACTCCTTCCTGGACTTAATCAACTGTAACCAAAACCTTTGTCTCCTTTAGTCACTCGATATGTTCCAACTCTTTGTGCTACCTTCAATATCTTCAAAGGATTTATCCCTCCTAAGCTTTCTCACGACTCTAAGTCTTAGAGAAGATTCTTGCACGCACTCCTTGCGACAACTCTCAGACACTTCCAAGTGCTGAATAACTTCGACTCTATGCACTCCTGCAGCAGTAGTCCTTCAATACTCTGCTCAGATTCACAACTGAGACTTTCCTTAGCCTGTGCACTCTTTGCATGGCTCTTATAACCCAATTTCACTTATGGGTGAACGAGAACAAGAGTTAAACTATCTGAGCCTTCTGTCAACGCACTCCTTGCAGACGACTTCAACTGCACTCCTTGCAGGAATCCTTGCTCAGAAAGAGAAAGAATTGAAACTCATCTCTCCTACTTCCTTTCTCAGATTTCAAACACTCAGCAAGAAATCATTCATACATAGCATGTAAAACAAATGAATAATAGGAAGTAAATACTCATGAGCATAGCATTCAACATACATACACAGAGAACAAACACAAAACCATGGATTTGAATCAATCTCTTCTATTAATTCAAGATCTGTACATGGGTGTTCTTCTACAACTCTCTGCCTCTCTTCTATGCTCTTCCTACTTCAATAATAATACAAATTCACAATGAGGGTGTCTATATCCCGTTTCCCTCTTGATCTCTCAAACTGTCTAATCTAGAATTAAAATCCTATCTACCTACATTACCTACTTTAAATGCAGTCTATCTACTAAGGACAAGAGCGTATGGCTCAAGGTCCATTACAATATACAAGTGTGCCTCATCTTAATGGCTTCATTTAAGATGGTGCATCAATTCTCAAGGTGATTTCAAAATTCGTGCTGGCTTGTCCAACTGTCCACTTGCATTTCGCGCTGGCTCGCTTGATGTGGGTGATGATCCTCCATCAAAATGTTTATCACAACTACTTGGATATGTTTCCTCAATGACCTCCCAATTTAACGGTTTTAATCATTCTAAAAAAAACGTTATTGCGAAAATGGTGAGATGACTTGTAAATAACATACCTTAGAAAGCATCATCAAAAGAATTTATCCTCCCTTAAATTTAGACCTTCTTTACTTCACCTTCCCTCTGAAATTTGGCTTAGATATCCTTTGGTTACCTCAGTTACTTGTAGATATTCAATATTATCAAGTTTAATTAAAATGAGAGACCCTTGCCTCTTATTTAGTATTTTATGTAGCTTCCTCAAGGGGTTACCTTCTAACCATCTTAAGCCACTTTCCTTATTTTAGGGCTAACCCACTTCTAACCACTTGTCCACTTAGTAATTTCTCCATTAAATTTATTATTTAAATAATTTCTTTTGTATCC